>JAODAL010017228.1:0-78374 GCA_025379985.1 Phyllomedusa bahiana | reverse complement strand
TAATTGACTTATTTAGTCTATTAGCAAAAGCTTCAAAATAATCAAATTACTAAACAATTGCTTCCCTTAGCTGCAATCTGTAATCAAGACGCCACCGTGATCACTGTAATTACTGCAAATACTAGCCCAGAACTGGGAAACAAGAACTAAAGACTCCTTAAAACATGAAATTACTGCCAAAGTGATAAATACTTGAAATATATTATTATAGTATATATTATTAATGTAGCCATTTAAAAGTATCTGTAGGATAATGTAAATGTTTGTTTGTAAAGTATATACAATAAAATTAAAAGTATTTTTGTAAATTATTTTCATCTTGTGGTAACCTATTCTATACTCTATGAAAAAAGAGGTAAAAAGTGATTTTCAGTTGTCTTGTGGATAGGTGTGCTTTTACAGCAGATTTGTCTTGCATAGATATGATTAACAACAATCAATCTCAGTTTTTTGGATGCAAAAAAACCCCAAAGTCAAGGGCTGTGGGGAACAAAAAACATTTTTAAAAATTCAAGGATCCAACAAATTTACACATCTTTTTCAGAGAGAAATTCCCCTTTAAATGAAATTTTTTCACATTCTGTATGGTTTTTTGAAAATTTTAACTTTTAAAAGGAGTATTTTTGAATCTGTTTTAAAGCCCCTTTTTTTAAATCGAGTGTCACTTTAGTGGGAATAAATTTTATACTTTTCCCTATCCATGAGATTCAAACTTTTTTCCCTCAGGACACATTGTGCTTTAAATAATAAATTTTGGTCCATCAATCCTTTTTTCAAATTCAAAATTTTTAAAAATTTTAGAAAAAAGCCTTTTTAAAAAGTAGTTATAAAAACCAAAAATAGTTTAGAACTAGATCACCATTGACTCCCTTTGGTTTGGCTCATTTTTTTAAAGGCCTTTTTTTTTTTTTTTGAATTTTAAGGGTTACAAACTTAGTAGAATTTTTAATTTTCAAGAAAATTTTTCAACACAGAAAAATTTTTTGGGACCATGAAGTCTGATGTGGTTTTTTTGGGGGTGTATGAAAACACCCCCAAAAGTTTTAATAAGAAACTTCACCCCTTACCCCCTTTCAACCGCATTTTAAAAAGTTTTTTTTTTTTCCCCCCTTTCGTTTTTTCCGGGAATTAAAGCAAAGTGGGGTAAAATTTTAAAATGTCCCTTTTTTTTAAGATTTTCAATTTTTATCTATTTTTCCTTTAAAAAAAAACATTAACAAAAAAGCAACTCAATATTGATTCCCCAAAAATTTTGCCATTTTTAGAGATATCCCATAGGGGGTCAGGCACTAGATTAACCCCCAAACTTAAAAAATAGAGGACACTACTGGACCTTTGGGGGCTAATTTTCTTAGGCACCATTTCAGGTTTGCAGACACCTTAAGGTGCTAAAACTTTATAAACACCCATAAAAATACCTAATTTGGAAAACTGCACCCCTTAAGTAATATATCCATGAGTGCAGTGCGTATATTGACCCCACAGGTGTTTCACAGATTTTTTTAACGTTAGACTGTGAAAATAAAGAATGTTATTTTTTTTAATTAAAAAAGCGTTTTAGCAAAAGTTTCATTTTAAAGGAATCCAGGGGAACTTGACTACAACCTATTTAAACCCCGATACAATACAATCAGTACTTTACTATACTGCACTTACTGTACTGTCAATCACCATGCCCAGGTTCCCCTATGGACCGGCGGCATGGTAGTCAGGTCAGGGTACCCATCGGCACTCGCGATTGTTTTTGCGGGTTTGCCCATGGAAAAACAGGGGAACTTTCTCCCAACTATGACACAAACATCTGTCAAATTTCAGGAAGGGGTTAATATGTTTTCTTTTTTTTTTTTTTTTTTTTTTTTTTTTTTTCAAGGTTTTTATATAGATTTCTGTGGATGCTGGAGCTTTTGGATTTTTTTTGTTCTCACACAGCCATTAAGCTTAGGGTGCGTCCCCACGGTAGAGGACAAATACCGGTCGGTTTACCCGACCGGTATTTGTCCTGTTTAGCGGGCCCTCCCCCGCCGCGGGGGGTTACGGCTTTTCTCCGCGATGAGTGGAGCCCCCCACCTTCACATTCACAAGCAAATTTTGTACGAAAACTGGACGGAAGATTGTGCTTGTAGAATGCTTTGTGGGCAGACCGCGGGTGGAAAAACCGCCGAACGGGAAAAAGGGGGAGTGGGGTTTCTGACGGTTTTCCATAGAGCACATTGTGCTCATTTTCGGCCGGTTTTTCAGGCGGTCTGCAAAACCGCAAACCGCCTGAAATACCGTCCGAAAACCCGTGCCATAGGGACATGCCCCTTTGGGTGCTTTTTACACGGGGCATTTTTGGTGCATTTTTTGATGCGTTTTTTGGGAAGAAATGTACAGCATTAATTGCTGTGTTTTTCTGCACCAAAAAAAAGCGTCAAAAACACACTGTGTGACAGCACCCTTAGGGTATGTTCACACGATGTACTGCGGCACGTACAGTATGCGCCGCAGTACATCGTGTATTTCTGGAACTCCATTAACATGCATTACCCGGCGCTATTTCTGCAAAAATTGAAAGTCATTATCCCCCACACGTAAAAATAAATAAATTGTACAGAGGAGCGAAATCCATAGTTCTCTAGAGAGCAATGATTCCCGAAATTTTGGGGATTTTTCCCCTGCGTTTTAAAGCACATATCCGCTAAATATCGGCGAAATTTTGTCCCAAAATAAGCCGTTGAACTACCCTTGGGAAATTTTTTTATCCAACAACTCAGTTTGTTACCAATCAAGTACGGGTCGGAACCTTTCATTTTTCTATTTTCTTCTGTAAGGCTCTACACATCACAGGTTTTCCGTCGTATTTTCGGCGGATTCAATATTTTGAATCTGCTGAAAATCCGACGGTACCCTGTGATGCATAGACAGCAATAATTTTTTTTTTTTACCGTGGGTTTTAAAATCCGCCGGAATATGCAACATATTAAATATTCTGCAGGATTTCCTCCTATGAGGAAACCGACAATGGACTGGCTTAGAAATTCTTTGCACCACTTTATTTTCTCTCACTGCTGACTCAGAACTAACTTTTTCCATACAAAATCCTGGTATCTTTCTCTTGCTAAATTCTTCCTTGACCATATAACATTTAAGGGTTTTCCCAAAAAATTGGCCGTCCCCCTTTCAGTGGTAATGCAATGTACTGCTCTTATAAAACACAATAAAAAGTTTAACTAAAGACTTATTAAAAAAGAAAAAATGCACACAGGTTAAAAATAATGATCAAGAACACCAGCAGTTCCCTACATTTATGTGATTACATACTGAGCATAGCTGGTGGGGCTATATCCTAGTCCAAAAAAAGCCATATTGCCATGGAATTGGCTCAAATATTGAGCAATACATTTTGTGCTGTAGCATTGACTTATATGGGGAAGATGACAGGATCTGTAAGTTACCTAAGTACTGAAAAATAAAATGTTTGTTAAAATAAGTAGATGACAGTTACTCCATTCCGCATATTCAGTACACAATGACCTATTCTCTAGGCACAAAATACAGATTCTGAAAATGCAGGTGGAAAAGTGGGCTTAAAGGTGTTTTATCATAAGGTAAAATCCCCTGCATTAGCCGGTCGCAGCTACCTGGGAGCCAGCCATAAATGTGAGTCAGGAGGGTGGCGCGTGAGGCCGTCCTCCTCATTCACTTCACTGGGAGCATCAGAATATAAACACTCGGTTATATTTGGAAGATCCCATAGAAATGAATGGAAAGGAAGGCCGCAAGTGCCACCCTCCTCATTCATATACACGGTCTGCTTGCAGCTAGCTGTGACCAGCCAGTGCAGGGGATTTTACCTCATTGTAAAACCCCTTAAAGGGAACCTGTCACATAGATTATGCCCCCCCTTGTTGAGGACAGCACAAGCTAGTGACAGACCTGCTGTTTCCAGCGCTGTGTCCCTTAATCTGGAAGATCCTGTAGTTTTAGAGCATTTAATACTCAAATCTTATTCATGAACAGCTGTTAGCCCCGACCACAAAAGGCTAGCCCCGCCCACTGACAGTTGTTCACATGTTTCTACCTATTCACAATAATAGGTGTATCAGTTGAGGTGGGTGTTCTAGCCTCATGTGGGCGGGGTTTGAAAAAAACGACTCTTTGTTTGACTCTTTTCTGGCTGAAAACTGCAGATTTGAGCACTAAATACTCTAAAACTACAGCATCTTACAGAATAAGAGACAAATTGTTATCAGCAGCAAAAGGGTTAAACTATAAAGTTATTCTGCGAGTGTAATAAAAATGACTTGCAAGTCTTCCAGTATCTGCTTAGAATTCTCATTATAAACTCTCCATGATGTAGTAAATGAGGAACTGAGCAGTGCAATTTCAGGGAAACACTAATGATGTTGTAAAGATTGTTGTAATTAAAAAAAAAAAACTAAGATGATCTGGTCGATAGCTTAGATAGAGAAAGCCCTAAGGATTCATTTTGGCTTAACATTTTTCTAATATGTAGTCATTAGTAAAACACCATGGAAATCAAGTGCTATCTATCTGCTTGTAAAAGCCCTTACACCATAGGCTTGATGTGGCAAATCATCAGAGTTTTCCTCATTGCTCAGAGTTTTAGTTTCCATACTGCAAAGACACATGAAGACGCATTGTACACCAGTATTGCAGATGACATCTGTGACTTTTTTCCATTTTTGCATTCCACTCGTCACTTGTAAAAAGTGATGAGTAAGTAGGTGGAGCTTAGCATTACTAAGTATATTACAGCTGATTACTTACGATGTCAGCGACGAGCAGCAGATTAACTCCTTAGCTGTGGTACTGTGTGGTATAACTATTTGTGACAAAGAATTACCAAAGTAAAAATAAGTGAGGGCATGTAGATAAAATTACCCAATTTATTTGAAAAATTCTTTAAAAGCCAAAGCCATAACAATGGGCAAAAAGAGTCACATTATAGTAAAAAATCCACCTAACCGATTACGTGTTTCAAGCCCCAGGGCTCTTAATTATAGCATGCCTCAGATTTAAAATGTACACTCGCCTCGGTCCCGGCCTGTCCGTTCAGAGCTCCACTACTTGACTCCTAGCCTTGGAGATCTTTGGAGCATACCTACCTTGACTTTGGACATTCTACTGGTCGTGCTGTCTACTGGATGCATGCAAGTAGCACTTTGTGCACAAGTTTCATGTATGTGTTTTAAAGAAAACATATGTAATAAATGATGGTTTTTAACCTTTATAGATCCCTGTTACTATATACATACTCAGATTTAGAATGGACTTCCTTAAAACAAAAAGGTGGACCAATAGAAATTCAACACTAATTACAAACATATTAATCAGATTGACATAATGATTATCTGTTGCAAAATCTGTGTATTGAATAAAATGATAAAGAGGGAATACACACAATGGAATACATAATATACATAAATAAATAAATGAATAAATAATCAAAATGAATAAATATACAACAAATCCGATTGAAAGTTTAAACCATGTGGAAATCTTGTATCCAGTTGGAGAATCCAATATGCTTCTCTATTATATAAAACCCTTTGCCAGTCTCCACCTCTATTTGCTCTTTTAACTTTTTCTATAGCAAAAAAGCAGAAAGAATCAAGATTAGACATATGCATATTGTGGCAGAGTGACCTTAGGTGGTCAAAGGTTTCAACCACTAGGTGGAGTACAGCGGGATACATGCTACAGACGTGCCACCAAAAACCTGGTCTCAGTGGGGAAGGCAACAATTTGTGTCAGTAGATATAGATTGCTGACGCAGGTCACTAGCGTGGCTGCTATGCAGCCAAGTATGGGTTGCCTTTCCCGGAACGGTCACAGTGTTGGATGGGAGACCATTCCCATGTTCCAGGACGGGCTTTTGGCAGGGGGTATGGTCGGATACCTGGAATTGACAATAGAGCTGAGATGGCTCTGATTCCCCTAGGCTGGAGAGGAATTTGAAACCAGTGGAGTCTGGTATGAGAAACTGGCAGTAATTGCTGTTTTTGATACTGGATGATAGGTCCAGATCATGTTAGAGAGAGGTTTTGGTTTATGTAACCCGCTTGATCAATAAAGCTGGCTGAGGCCACACACCTTTTTGAATAGAATAGATATGTTCAACAATGCGACATTTCAGTTTATGTGAAGTATTTCCAACATAAAAGTTTGCATGTTTTACATAAAATAGCATATACAACATGGGTGGAATAACAGTTTATCAAGCTTTTAAAGCTATATTTAAAAAAATCATAGTGCCAAACGAAGTTGCTGTGTACGCATATTTGCAAGTGTTAAATTTATTACTACCACATGAAAAAAATCCCTTGCTAGACAACCAGGAGTCCTGGGTGTGTTGGGAACTAAAAACGCTGGGAGACAACATGTTACCTAGCATGCAACCTTTCTTGGCAACACATCTTACTCCCTGTTTCTGAGTCTACATCTCAATTTAATATTGGCATGCAGGAGTGGAACTACCATCATATCATCATGTTACCCACGCAGGGCTTCACAGGGAGAAGCCGGCCTGCGCTCATTTCATCAGGGGAATGAGAGACAGATGAGCTCATTATATTTATTTATTTATTTATTTTTACTAATGATGCACAGCCTTCCTACCTACCTACCTGCCATGGGCTCCCCTATAGCCTACCTACCAGGGGGCCACCTAGATACTACCTCCCAGGAGTCCACCAATAGCCTACCTACTGACCAAGGGCCCGCCTCTAGCCTACGTATCAACTAGGGGCCCACCGATAGCCTATCAGGGGCACATCTATAGCCTCCCTATCTACCAGGGGCCCAACTATAGCCTACCTACCAAGGTGGGGCCCACTTATATCCTAGCTACCAGGGACCACCTATATCCTACCTACCTATGTGGGGCCCAGCTATAGCCTACCTACATATATGGGTCCCATCTATAGCCTACTTATGTGGGGCCCACCCATAGACTACCCCCATACATGGGGCCCATGTTATAGGCTACCTACCTACCTACCTGGGGCTCATCTATAACCTACCTATGTGGGGACAACCTACAGCCCACCACATGCAGCCCACCTACAGCGTACCTACGTGGGGCTCACCTACAGCCTATCTACCTACCTAACTACCTACCTACCTAGGGCCTAGCCATAGTCTACTTAGCTACTTTGGCCCACCTACAGCCTAGCTACCTGGGACCCATCTACAGCCTACTTGGCTAACTTGGGCCTACATACCTAACTGGGGCTTACCTAACTGGGGCCTGCCTATCTACCTAAATGGGGCCTAACTATTGTCTAACTAGGGCCAATCTTCCTACCTACTTACTTGTATCCTACCTACCTAATTGGGACCTATCTACCTACCTATGTCCTACATACCTAGCTACCTAGGGCCAATCTACTTACCTATGTCCTACCTACCTGGGGCCTATCTACTACCTACCTATCTGGGACCTAACTGCTGTCTATCTACTTACTTACCTAAGGTCTACCAACCTATATAATGGGGGTCTACCTAACTACCTGAGGCCTACCAACCTATCTACTGCCTACCAACCCATTTAACAGTGGTCTACTTAGCTACATGGGCCTGCCAACCTACCTAGGGCCTACCAACCTACCTAATGGAGGTCTACCTAGCTATCTGGGGCCAATCTACCTACCGGGCTTAGTCCTCTGTTCCTTCCCACCTCTCTAGGTGACTGTGCCTCTAAGCTATGGGCTGTACCCGCTCTCCCGCCCCTTGGAAGTTCATACAGAGGTGGAGGAAGGTGAGGGAGGTGCTGGAAAAGTGAGGATTCTAAGAAATTTGTGTCCAAATCTACAGGGACCAGTTGTGGTTGGGAGAAATCATCATGGCAGTCTGGACCAGATGCAGAAGAAAAGGGAAAGTGAATGACTCATCAGAGACACATCATCTGTGAGTCACGGTAATCACTTATATGTCTGCAGAGCCGATGTACAACTAGTATTTATCACTATGTGGCGGTTATATTGGTCTTTGTATACTGATCTTTATTCAGTAATAGTATAGTGGTATTATTCAGTCACTTTGTGGTGGTAATTTGTGGCCGTGTTCTGGACGTGTTCTGGTGCATACAAATGTGTCTTGCCTGGTGTATAATACGCCTAGTTTTGGTGTATTACAATTTATTTATATAGAGAATAAGGTATCAACAGTTTTTTTGGCCCACAATACACCCAAAAAATGCCGTAGCCCTAATGGGACATGTCGTCCTATACAGTATCCTGACTTTCTGGGCAAGAAAGGCAGTGAGCAGTATTCTGATACGACTGCAAACCTTTCAAAATCTTCACAACATTTCGATTTTTTCACATATAAACAAGGATTGAAAGGACTAAAATTTATTACTAACTGACAGAACCATATGTTACGAGAAAAAAATCTCTGAATCACATGGATAGGTAACAGTATAAAATGTTATTCCCACATACATTGTCAGATTTCAAAAATGGAACTCTGTCACAGAGGTCACAACTGGCTGCAGCAATAAGGGGTTAAACATGTAGGCAAAGTTCAATAAAGACTATTACTAAATACATTGATGCTTTGATTTTGCCTCTCTTCAGAGTTATTAGCAGATCTTATCTCCTGCTTCTGTACACAAGCCACCTCTCTCTGCTGTAACAGGCTGTAGCAGTGGTGGGATGATGACTCACTTCCTGCTGTGTCTTTTATCTAAAAGACTGAGCTTGTTTACATAACTTACTGACAAGCTTTAACCCTTTATAGCTCTGTTGCCTTTTGCACTGCTGTTTATTAACCTGCAGAAGTCATGTCACAGTAACAGGATCAGCTAGGAACAGCAGAACGGATATGCCAATCACTGATGTAGACATGGCCACAGCCTAACCAGGACATGGTAGTCTGAATCTGGCTATGGCTCTGTAAAATGGTGTGGTGAGAACACCTCCTTTAAAAAGAGAAGAAAATGTAACATGGTAACTAAAGGCGACATGTATGAAAGCATTTTCCACCCTTTTTCTGGCTTACAATGCGCCTAACTGAGCCAGCTACGATGTCTAATGCGCCTAACGTATGTGTTTGCCGCATTATTCGTAAGACTCAACACTTTCGAATGCGCCTAACATGAAGGGGTGTTCTGGGGGCAACACATTCATAAGATTAGACACATATATGAATGTGGTTCGGCAAAACTAGGCGCATTACTGTACCGACAGGCAGACCTATTTCAGTGTGGCTGTAAGGGGCAAAAGTGTCCAATATTTCTCAACTTACACCAGTTACATTAATAAAAAGTCATTTATTATAATTATCAAACTGTATAAAATTGTAATTATTTAAATTAAATGAAAAATGTGATCATGTAAAAATATATATAAAAAATATATAATATCCCCAAAATATAAAATATCTCCTATAAAATGTATTTAAAATTAATAGAATCTAAAACAAATTTTACATTAAATAACCCACTGATTATGTTGTTCAGACTTTTATATTTAAAATTTTTACTAAATTAAATTTGAATATTTTTTTTGCTGCTCTCACCTTTTATTCTACATACAGCAAGAGCAAACACAGCACAGGTATTGATGGGACCTGTGGTCCTGCAAGAAGGATCAGTTCCATAGTTTCAATTCACTGACATGTTATTCTAAGGACTTTTCTTTTTAAGTTCCTTAATGCACCTAACACATAGACGAGTAACGTCAAACTTTACGCACCGTTTATGAGCTCACAAAAACCACTTTCGTACATCAGGCGCATTACACACTGGAAAAAAGATGAGAAATTGAAAGTGCGCCTTCCTTCATACATGTCGCCCTAAGTGAATTTGCCATAAGTAAAGATTGCTAAAATTTTAGAAGCTGTTATCTCTATCATTGTTCAGCCACTGAATACACTACATCTCCCAGCACACCACTAAAACTACGAATCATCCACTATCACCCGCACATCTGGTGCCACTGTCACCGGCATCCTAACATGTCCATAGGTGGGGCTTGTATGATTATGTAGGATCAGGATACAATTGGAGGGATACTGTATGCTGTTCTATCTATAATGTATAATGGTTACTATCACATCATCCTAAAAGTATAATCGTATTCCAAAAAAACGAGATGATCACATTTGTCTAATTGTTTGAATTCTGCTTGACCCAAAAGTTTTATATCTTCAACATAGATATTGTGGACACTCCCCACTGTCTTTCATTAGAGCTATAGTCAACTGGGATATGCCATATGCCATATGCCAATCTCTGATCAATGGGAGTTTGACCACATAAATCTCTACTGACTACTAGAACAAAGGATGTACAGTTCTGCAAAAGGCCTGATTCCTTCCCTGCACAGTGTTGAAGTGTGTACAGTAAATGTAATGCAACTTACTGATGAGTAATTACAGAGAAAATGGCCACAGCACCTTCATTGTAGCAAACCCTCACTATGGCCTATGAAGTTTTATTATGCTGGGAAATTCCTTTGAACAGATGGGAAAAAATAGTGGATTTCTTTAGAACAAAAGCTAACATCTACAAACCAGGACTTTTAGGAGTTGTCCAGGATTTAAGAAAAAAAAAAAACATAATTGGTTTCTTCCAGAAATAGTGCCACATCTGTGCATGGAGTGTGTGTGGCTTTGCAGCTCTATTGAAGTGAATAGGGCTGAGGAGCAAGACTCGTAACCTGTGGACAGACGTGTTGCTTTTTTAGAAAAAAAAAAATAAATATATATATATATATATAGATATGTAAATATATATATATAATTTATTTTTTTTAATCATGCACAACCTTTTAAGGGTTACAACTTTTTCACAGAAAACCCAAACTACAGCCAACTAATCTGAGCACAGCTGACACAAGTTTAGATTGACCCAACAAAATAAGTGTCATTACTCAACATGACTATCTCACAACTACTCCTATTCACTGCTTCCCCCCTACATCAGCTCTACTTGTCCCACATTTACATGAGTCAATTCGTCAGGATTACACAGGCTGTTTGACATCTACCTCTATTTCAAACAAGCCACTAGCACCTATCTAATGCCCAGCAATGGTTCCATCCACTTATGGGCCTACTTCTAAACAACACTGCTTCAGTGCTCTATAGCATCCCCAAGTTCCAAGCTAACTTCGAAACATGCTGATAATACACTAAGCTTTCTCCACTTTGGCAGCAGCCAACACCAAGCACAAGTGTACCTACATAGCTGAGACTCCTCAACCCAAACAACTGGCCAGTTCACTGTCATCTTGCATGACAATTTTGTATGTCTTTTTAATAGACAACCCTTGGTGGTATGACATTAGATTTCCAATAACAATGTAGCTCATTGTACACCACATCTCTGCAGATACAAAGTCACTTTCAAGACCTTACTGCTTACTAGTATAAGCCAGTAGTCAGCCACTCTAGCCTCACTCATCTCAATGCAGACAGGCTTCTGTCTCCTCATAGGGACAGGTTAATAGCCTTCTCCTTAGACATCACTTGTGGATAAAACACTCTCTCCTTGTTGACCACAGTTCTAAAGTCACTCTCACAAATTCTCCTTCCAGTGCATAGATTTCACAACAAGCACCCCTCTACTATCAGGCACCTTACCAAAAGCCCACCCCATCTTTAGAATCCTTCGCCAACCAGCTGTCAGCTGAGTAATGAATTGTCCTCACTCTTTGTCAATGTACAAAAATCTGGTGATACTGCTAAGTACAACAGCCTACCAGCCCCACAAAGGAGATATTTATACAGGGTAATACAACAAATATATTACAAGTTTTGGGTAGATAGGTATATGGTTGGGTGAGATAGTGTAGTATTGGATATGTGAGTTGTTCCAGAGCGGGGCCGGACGTGGGGCGCAGCCCTGGAGGTAGGCCCCACATGACCCGGCGCGCCGGCTCCTGGCAGAAGTAAGGGAAAGTTGGCGCGCGGTGCGTGACGCGCGGCGCACAGCGCGCGGCGCGTTGTGCGCGACGTGCGCCGGGTGAAGCGGGGTGGGGGAGGGGGAGATATATAACCTACTATCTTGGGTGCCAACATACCAGAGGAGCTGCAGGACTCATCGTGTTTATACCTAGCAGCAAATCAAGCTAAGTATCAGTCTATCTATCTAACCTTAATGGTGAATGTATGAGTTGTAGTATATGCGTTGTATATAGTGTAATCTTGTTTCCCCAGTAAGAGTTTTTGAATCCCCTGATGAACCCAGAAACTACATGGGGGAAACGCGTTGGGATAACTGGGATTATAAAGGTGTTTATGCACGCATGTAGTGATACGGTCCCGTCCCAAAAAAGCGGAGCCGCTCTTTATCAGGGCGATTTCTCCCACTGACGGATAGTACACGGTATGCAATATCATCCAGGGATGTGGTGTTAATATATAGGGGTGTTTTGATACTATTTAGACAATCTAAGTAAAGGTTATGTTTTAACAGGGATTATTATTTGCAGTGATATTTTGGTTTAAATCCTTTGTTCATATAACAATTGCAGTGTTTCTTGGGATATATAACCACCGCGCCGCGCGGGAACAATCCGGCGCAGAGAGACAATCTGAGTGAGTCTCTGTGCGTGCGCAGGATAATGGCGTCAGTGGAGTTCTTTTGGGTCAGCTTAGGAGGGGCTGCTGGCGACAGGGGACAAAGGAGTTGGTTGGAACAACAGGTGCAGGTAGCGTTGGGGGTGGGTTCAGTGCCTTACCCTCTGCCTCACCGGTGGATGTTTCTGGGGCCTCTGGTCTCCCCAGGCGCCGCACTAACCACCGACGCGCTGAGTCCAAAACACCCCAGGCCGCGTGCGCCGTCAGAGCCCCTCACGGGACCCTTCGGGCAGGGGAGCGTGTGGTGGCTCGTGCACGCCCCGCTCGGTCTGGGGAGAATCAGAGAAGGGGGGGGCCCAGGGAGCACGGCAGCGGCCAACACGACACTATGGGGGCAGTTGCCGGGGCTACTGTCGACGTGGAGACGCAGGTGACGGCGAGTGGTTCTGGCGAGGTTCCGGTCAGGCCGCTCACCAGAAATTGCAGATGGAGTGGTCGGTCAGCGGTCGTGGTTGGAGGTGACGATATGGATAGCGGCGCTGATATCGGTCCGGCGCCGGGATCAAGAAGAGGATGGGCGGCTCTAGATGGATCCGGGGCAGAAAGAGCACATCGGGGATCACGGCGTCACGGATGCGGTCAACGGTCCGCTTAAGTGCGGGCCAGGAGCAAGCGGAGGCAGTGGACGGGGAGCAGCCCGGTCAAAGGACGACTGGACTTTCGCTTCAGGGATCGGTCGGGCACGGCTGGCGGGATCACAGCTCCCGTGCGCCTGGTGAGTCATGTTTATGTCTGTTTTGTATCCCCCGGGGGGAGATGGGGGCAAGGGTTAGGTCTACGCCGGGGCCCATTCCGTAGTCCCCGGTTCAGGAATTTGGCTGGGAAGTTGGCGGGAGTATTGGGGTGTTTTGGCGCGGTTCCCGGGGCATAGGGGCAGGGGGGATCGGTTTTCGCCGGTGTCGGCCTGGGGTTTTCGTTGATGTCGAGTGGGGGATTCCCCCTCCCGTTATGGAAAGGGGGGTTTTGCCTCAGGTGTGCTTAGTTCGGGAGTCGCGTGTCTGTTCAGACGGACTTGGACAAGGTGGATAGTGTACGACTGGATGATAGGGCGAGGGTTGAGGTTTATGTATGTTTTGAGGGCCCGCTGGGAGCACACTTGAAGAAGGACGGGAGAGAAAAGATCTGGCAGGACGAGTACGTCGAGATCTTTTCTCTTCTACCTCTGGAGAAATTTAATTTAGAAAAGGGAAAAAGGGATATAGGTAAGAAGGAGGAAGAAGAAAAAAAGAGATGGCGGCTTTTTACCGCAAACGTTTCAGAATTGGTTGCAGGTTTTTTGCAATTCTGGCCAGTGTAATTGGGGAAAAACTCCTCAAAATTGTTCAGGTTGTTCTGCTACATGGACACAATTGGAGAACCCTATGGGCGTATGGGGCCAGGGCTTGGCTCCCGATACGATTACAGTTCTGCAGCGGAAGGTTCGCCCTTCCATACGCTGGGACCATAAAGATATAGGACTTTGGCTCAGGGTTTTAGGGCACGACGAGGTTTGGGCATTCCTTTCAGGGGGGGCCCCGGAGGTTCCGGGCAGTATGGGGAGCCGGTTCAAAGTGGTGTCTCAAAACCAACAGGGGAATAAGACCGGGGTCTGCTGGCAGTTCAACGACACCAGTGTAGATTCGGGGCAGTGTCGCTTCAAGCACATCTGTTCGGGCCTAGGGGGGGAGACTCCGGTGAGGGGTGGCCGCGATGGTTACCTTATCTAAATAGGTATCCGGATCAGGGGGCTGCATTGTTTGTTGGTGAGGGTTTCACTTTTTGGTTTTAAGAGTCCGCCACCGGCGCATGAGGTGCCGTTCACGTTGAAGAATTTGAGGTCTGTCGTGCTACATCCAGAGGTAGTTTCGCAAAAGCTGGCCAAGGAAGTTCAGTTGGGCAGGTTGGCGGGTCCTTTTGCGAAGGTGCCTTGTTCGGATTTTATAGTCTCCCCGTTGGGAGTGGTTCCTAAGAAGGAACCTAACAAGTTTCGTTTAATTCACCACTTGTCTTTCCCGAAGGGTGTATCAGTTAATGATGGCATTGACCCGGCTTTGTGCTCGGTCGTATACACTTTCTTTTGATGCGGCGGTTCACTGGGTTTGGAAATATGGGGGGGGGGCACTGAGGGCTAAGACTGACATAGAGTCTGCTTTTAGGTTTTGCCGGTTCATGGGGAAACAGTGTGAGGGTTGTTGGGGTGTTTATTGGGGGGAGAATTTTTTGCTGATAGGTGTTTACCGATGGATGTGCCATTTTCTTATTTTTATTTTGAGACATTCAAACTCATTTCTAGAATGGGTGGTGAGGGACGTGTCTGGGTTTCATCCATCATCCACTATTTGGATGATTTTTTGTGTGTTGGCCCGGTGGACTCTGGGGTTTGCGGGGCGCTGCTGGCTTTAAAATGCAATGGGTGGCGGTCATTTTTTGGGGGCCCGTTGGCTCTGGACAAAGACGAGGGCCCTTCCACCACGCTGAATTTTTTGGGGATCCAGATAGATTCAGTGGCAATGGAATGCCGGTTACCGGAGGAGAAGTTGGAGTCGTTGAAAGGGGAAGTCAAAAGGGCTTTGGCCTTGAAAAGTCAAATTGAGGGAAATTGCAATCATTGTTAGAAAATTAATTTTTTCTTGTCGCATTATCCCGATGGGCAGGGTTTTTTTGTCCCCAGGTTGGCGGCTGCCACATCCGGGTAGAAGGTCCGCATCATTTTATCAGGTTAACGGTCAACTTGAAGGAGGACCTTAGAGAATGGCAGTCCTTTTTGGGGCAATACAATGGTCGGTCCATGATATTGGATGTGGCGGTGAGTAACAGGACAATTTACGTCTTTACGGATGCGGCAGGCGGGGTAGGTTATGGGGCATTCTGCCAAGGTGAATGGAGTGCCGGCGTGTGGCCAGCTAGCTGGGTGGAGTCGGGTTTGGTGAGGAATCTGGCGGTGCTGGAGCTCTTTTCCCATTGTACTTGCGGTGGAAGTTTTGGGGGGGAAAGAATGCGGAATAGGAAGGTCAGGTTCCATTGGATAATTTGGGTGGTACAGGCCATTAACACGCTGTCAGCTTCCTCTCCACCTGTTGTCGATTTGCTTCGGCAGCTGGTTTCTACGCTGCCTTGGTGTGAACCTGTGGGGTTTTGGCGGTTCACGTGCCGGGGTTCAGAACGATTTGGCTGACGCTCTATCTCGTTCACAGTGGCAGCAGTTTCGGTCTCTGGCTCCGGAGGGCCAGCGCTATCGGGCGTGGAGTGCCCCAAGGAACTGTGGAGTGTGGTTACCGTTACCCCGGATCAAAATTTTTCAGGTCATCGGTAACGGGGGGGGCGTGGATTCGTATTTTGCTGCATGGGCTTTTTGGGAGCGTTGGTTGGAGGGTTCTCGGGCCGATGGGGTCAGAGGAAGAGAGGGCGATTGCCCTCTTTTGCTTTATTGGGGCCCTATAGGTTAACGAGGGGTGGTCGGTATCAAGTTTCCGGCTGGTTTCGGGGCTGGCGTTTGGGTTTAAGGCAGGGGATTGAGGGATGGACGAAATCTTTTGTGTCACACAGGTTTAAAGGGTTTTAAAGGGGGGGGCGCGGCTCAGTGGGGTGGTAGGCGTCCGGTTGTGTTTCAGTTGCTGGAGCGTTTGGGCTTGGATTGGGTGGTGTGTGTTCATCGGTTTGGGAAGAAGGGCTGTTTCGGCTAGCCTTCTCTTTGGCGTTCTTTGGTGCATTGCGTATTGGGGAATTAGTTTCTCCTAGTAAAAGGGTAGCCGGGGGGCTACGCAACGAGGATGTGCAGCTTCTGGAAGACGGGATGGACGTGTGGATTAGAAGATCTAAGACGGATCAAAGGGGCAGGGGAAGAAGTGTGCAACTGGGTCGTGTGCAAGGGGCGGTTATGTGCCCGGTGCGGTGTTTGGGCCCAAAACCGGAGCAGGTGCGTTGGACAGCCCGGCCCATTATTAGTCATGAGGATGGGTCTTTCTACTCGGTTTCCAATTTCAGTCGGTTTTCCGTCGTTGTTTGTCGCAGTTGGGTTTGGACCCGTCGCAATTCACCCCCCCACTCCTTTAGGATCGGAGCAGCCACAGAGGCGGCTAGTCTTGGGTTGGATTCTACAACTGTAAGGAGACTAGGCAGGTGGGAGTCGGATCGTTTCCGGCTTTACATCTGGCCGCACCTAGCTCAAGGCCTCCTGGTTTGAAGAGGGGTAGGTTGGAGGCAATTACAGTTCGGGTGAAGGTGGTCACAATTGTGGCGTTTTGTTTTTGTGTCTTATTGCTTGTGTTTGTGTTTCAGGTGAGTCCCATCGGTTGGTTTGGATCTTTGGCCACTCGTTTGTGCATTGGGGGGCGCAGCGAGCTGCTTTGCGAGCAAGTGGTCTCCAGTTGGGCATCCCGAGGGAGTCGGCGACAGTCCGGTGGATCGGTAGGCGTGGAATGGTATGGAACCAGGTTTTACCGGCGTTCCAGGAGTATGCCCAGTGGGATCGACCGCCGGATGTCGTGGTATTTCATGTTGGGGGGAATGACTTGGGGACTCGCCCGATCAGGGAATTGATTAGGGACATTAGGTACGATTTGTTACGGTTATGGAGGCAGTACCCGGGTTTAGTAACGGTTTGGTCCGACATGGTATGGCGGAGGTCGTGGCGCCATGCGGGTTCGGTCATGGGGCTTAACCGGGCGCGGGTAAAGGTGAACCGGACTGTCGCGCGTTTTGTTACACGGAACGGGGGGTTGGTTGTGCGTCACAGGGAATTGGAGACGGGAGACGGTGACTTCTGGAGGGACGATGGGGTTCACCTGAATGCAGTAGGGCTAGATTTGTGGTCGTTAAGTATTGGAGAAGGTGTAGAGAGAGCGTTGGGGCTGGTGGGGGCGGCGCGATCATAAGGGGTCATGAGTCGCTTGCTATGGCGGGATGGGGGTCCTTGGAGTCAGTGAATATTGGTGGGGGAGTCAGGTTTCGGCTTGGCTCCTAATTGGAATTGACCGGTCTGGCGAAGGTTTCGGGCTCCGCAGGGCATGGTCCTTGGGAGCAGGAGAACAGTGGTGAGCCCCCTGAGGTGGTTTTGGTGCCCTTGGGCTTGGTGTGAGGGCCTGAGGTAAGCTACTGTTTGGAGAACGGTCGCCAGGCTTGGTCGGGGGTTATGGTAACTCCAAGGACCTCAGCCCCAAGTGTTAACTAGGAAGGTCTGTTTAGAGAAAGGTGGTTATGAGTGGTCGAATGGGTATAGAGGGGCTATACCCATTCGTTTTCTAATGTTTGGTGTATTAATGTTATGTTAATAAAATGGCTGCTGTGGCCAATACATCCAATCTATGTCTCAGAGTCATTATTGGGGAGACATGGTGGGTGAGATGGTCCGGCAGGGATAGGCGCTGCACAGGGTCATGAGTTTTGCCTTGCAGTTTATTAGAGTATATTGTCTTACTATGTAAAGACTTGTCTTAGTTGCACTGTTTTATGAATTTTCTGTTAATATTTTTATATAATCAGTCTCTTCAACATTAGATGCTTTACCTATTTAAAAGTTGTGAAATTTGTAGTTATTGGACTAAAGCTGGAGACCAGGCCTAGTCACAAAGAGTATAATTTAGACATGTCCAACTGTTTTCAACTTGAACCCTGGAAGACTTCCAATTATGCTCAAAATTTCAACAGCAGCATAAATATTTAGGATTACATAAGAGACATCTGTACAAACAGAATGCTGGCACTAAGCTTGTCTAAGCTTGTCTATCACTAGGTCATGCTATCCTGCTTTTTCATTAGAACTCCTGTAACCTCACAATTGTTAAGTCAACTTTCATAAATTTATACATATGAAAATGGTTTGGTTTACGCGGCAATGAAATAAACACTAAAGGGAACATGTATGAAAACAGTCTAGGTGTAAGACTTTCTTTGTTGCCCATAGGAACCAATCAAAGCTCCCCTTTCATTTTTTTTTTTTCAGAGCACTGTATGAAATGAAAGGGGTTCTCAGATTAGTTGCTTCAGGTAACTAAGAAAATCCTATACCAAGACAGTTTTCATACATGAGGCCTTAAGTGTAGCCTCAAAGTCAAATATTATATGCTATTTTATCAGAAATCTTGCTGACCTCTTCTATAAAACACTTTCTGTTCTATGGAGATGTAGTTTTCTAAGCGGTAATGTTTGAGGCTTGGTTTGGCTATTTATATTGGTTGTCTGGCCTCTTTTTTTACATGACATGTATCAGAGTACAAAGATCTTTTAAAAATGCAGTATCTGGGCAGCCATCATTGTACTGGGCCCCCAAAGGTAAAGGTTCAGAGAGCCTACTGTCAATATATGCAACATATGTACATCCAACTTTTAACTGAATTGTAAACAGCATTGGGTTGTGACATAAAGCCAACTGAAGATCACCCTCTAGGTTGCTAATTGATTTGATGTGGGGCTAAACTGGGAAGTGGAGTCTCAAGAATTTTTAATTTTTCAATCTTTTCTCCAGAAAGGAAATATGGACTTTTCCACAGGGAATGCCTAAGTTTCTTGCCTAAGTCTCTAGTAGCAAGAGCTGAGAAGTAGATGAACTTAAGACACCAACTTGCGGTACCAAAGCAGCAGACTTAAATTGAAGTCTGCCAGGCCAGTTTGTGTCTGCAGAGTTCTTACAGAATGGAAAACAGGCAGAAGGTCAGGGCAGGCAGCAGATAATTAAAGGAGCATGGAGGTTCCAGGGCTTCGGCTGAGGACTAAAATTACTCCAGTTGTAAAAAATAGTACAATTTATATTTGGATTTGATTTGCGAATCATAGATTTAGCGCTTTCTAGCTACAAAGCGATACTTCTGTCTCAGGTAAACTACTTTTAAATTGGTTTACTTGTTCCAGCAGTATATATATATATATATTATATATAAATATATTTATATATAGATATATATATATTAGATATATATATATATACTATATATATTTATATATTAGATATATAATACTTATATATAGTAAATACTATATATATTATATAATTTATTATATTATACTATATATCATAGTATATTATACTATATACATGTTCATTTGTTAGTTGGGATCTAGCCATGACTAAGAGCACATCTTGATTGCTCGAAACGCGTAGGCTGTTGTTTCAGTGTGATCTTTCCATCTTTCACCTTCCACTGCAATATGCATACTGTTTTTATGTGAGTACTTGAAATAAACCTTGGATTTTTTTATTCATCTACTTGATACTGTGTTGGAAAAGAACTTCTTTCTTTATCCAGCAGTAATGCGCCTGGATTTGCCGTACTAAAGTCATAAATGTGTATCTTTGTATGGTTGTAGTGCGACACGCCTCCAACACGCCCCTCCCAAATCTCAGGAATATTACAAAGCGCCCACGGCGCTTTGTAATGCGCCTAATTTTGGAGTGCGCCTGATTAGAAATATAGTGAACAGGGATGCTCCAGTTTTTGGGCCGAAAAGACGCCAAACTTCTGGCACAGTCCCATATATAAATGTCACCCTGAGGATGGAGTTAAGTGGACTATTACACATATATGACATATCCTATCAATATGCTATAAATGTCTGATATGGGAATAACCCTCTAAGGAATTCTTGTTCATATGCCTGCACGGTTCAGGCTGCAGTCCCTGTCTTGGACGCAGATATGCCCTTATTCCTGCACCTGTTTGCTGCTGTCTCACTCCATACTGCGGTCCTTGCGGGCATGACTGTGTCTCTGCTGCATTCTGTTTCCCTGCACCTTCTACTTCGGTCCTGTCTTCTTGCAGGCTGGTCCCTGCTGTGTCCCATGTTTCTGATTACTCACCTAGCTGTGTTCCTGTCTGTGCCTGCACACACTTCCTAGGGGGCGCACCCACCCACTGGTCTGGATTTAAAGGAACAGTGTGCCAATTATCTGTCCAATGACATACGACTTTCCAGGATAAAAGGAACTTACTACCTCTGCTCCAGTGTCAATTCATTAATGTCCACCTGAGCTCCTGACCACTGCTGCTGGTTTCTTTTGTTCCTGTTCTTGTTACCTGTCTATGGCTATGCCCACTGGGATCCGTCACCTCTGCCTATTCCTGGTGTCCTTGTCCTGCATGTCGGCTGCCACCGCTAGTAGCCTACCATCTACACTCACGGTGGCCCAGAGGATGCACAATACCTGCCGTTCAACGTGTCAGTACCTACTGTACCCGCTGAAAGGTGACAGAATGAACCGATTGTGGATTCAGCCAAAGTGACTGTCTGAAATCTAGCACTTGGCAGCCATTGTATTCCATTATGGCATCCATTTGGAGCCACTTTCTGAAGCTACATCCCGTCACCGCACATTTGGATGAAGTTACCTTGGCACTTGCACGTGTACCTGTGGTAGCTCCACCTTCCATTATCAGTCCCAATCCAGAGCTTCTGTACCCACTGGCTCCTAGTTTGCCCAGAGCTCCTATACCCACTGGCTCATGGTTCACCCAGAGCTCATGTACCTGCTGGATCCTGGATCGCCCAGAGCTCCTGTACCTGCTGGCTCGTGGTTCGCTCAGAGTTCCTGTACCCGCTTTCTCATGATTCGGCAAGAGCGTCTCTACCCGCTGGCTCATGTTTCCGCCAAGAGCGTCTCTACCCGCTGGATCATGTTTCCACCCAGAGCTTTTGTTTACCCCTTAGTCTAAGAAGTTTTCTGGGAATGGCTTGTCATCCCCTCTGTAGACTGTTCTTGGGAATCCAAGGAGGAGGTAGTTGCCCCATGTTGCTTTTGGGACACTTGGCTGGCCCGGAAGGGGAGGTGCTTTAACCCCTTACCACCGGAGAAAGTTGTGGCCCCTGTGACAGGGCCCCATTTTTTAAATCTGGCATGTGTCACTTTATGTGAGAATAACTTTTTGATACTTTTACCCATCCATGTGATTCAGATAATGCTTTCTCGTGACACATTGTGCTTTAAGATAGTAAGAATTTTGGTCCAAAAAGTCTTTGCTTATTTGTGAAATATATCAAAGTATTGTGAAATATTTGAAAAATGTACCATTTTTCAAACTTCAAAAATTTCTGCGTGTAAGACAGGTAGTTATTCCACTCAAAATAGTTTATAACTAGCATCTACCATATGTCTACTGTAGGTAGGCATAATTTTTTTAAACGTCTTTTTTTCCGACATTAGGGGGCTTAGAAATTTAATAGTAGTTTTCAAATTTTCAAGAAAATTTGCAATATACATTTTTTTAGAGACCAGTCCAGTTCTAATGTAACTTTGATTGGCCTATATGTTAAATTAGTTCATCTAAGAAAGTACACCCATTAAAGTATTCAAAACAGCATTTAGGAAGTATATTAACCCATTAGGTGTTTCACAGGAATTAAAGCAAAGTGGAGGTGAAATTTCAAAATTTCCCTTTTTTGCAGATTTTAAATTTTTATCCATTATTCACAAGAACACGGTAGATTTGATCAGGGATGCAACTTAATATTTATTCCCCAGATTCTGTGGTTTTCAGAGATATCCCACATGTGGCCCTAGTGCGCTACTTGGCTCAACCACATGCCCCAGAATAGGAGGAGAATCTACCGGACTTTGGGGTGTCATTTTCATTACGATTTTATTTAAGCGCCATTTCAGGTTTGCGGAAAAAACTTAATAAACACCCCTAAAAAGACCCCATATTGGAAAATACACCCCTTAAGGAATATATCCAGGGGCGTAGTGAGCATATAGACCCCACAGGTGTTTCACAAATTTTTTTAGCATTAGGCTGTGAAAATGAAAAACTTATTTCTTTCCAACAATCTGCAATTTCAGCTGAAAATTTTTAATATTTACAAGGAATCCATGAAAAAAAAGCACCACAATTTTTGTTACGCAATTTTTTTAAGTTCGGCAATACCCTACATGTGGGTGTAAACTGCTGTTTGGGCACATGACAAGGCATACAAGGGAGGGAGCGCTATCTGGCTTTTGGAGCGCAGATTTTGGTGGGGCCATGTCACATTTGCAAAGCCCCCAAAGTACCAGAACAGGTGAAATCTTCTAATGGATCTAATCTAGGGGTGTATTGTGCATTTTTGCCGCACAGGTGTTCCATCGTTTTTTTTAGCATTGGGCCATGAAAATGGTGGGGAAAAACACAGTTCCACCATTGTTTTTTGGGCTTCAATTTTACAGTGTTCGCCATACGGGATAAATGACAGGATTTACTATGAGGGTCGGTACAAGTACAATGGTATTAATTTTGTATCGTTTTTTTATGTTTTATTACTTTTACACAATAGAAATAGGTCTATAAAAAATTACATTTTTATGTTGTCCTATTCTGACAGTCTTAACTTTTTAATTTTTCTGTATACGGAGCTGATTATGGGCTTGTTTTTTGCGGGATGAGTTGACGTTTTTATTAGTACCATTATGGAGAACATATGACTCTTTGATCTCTTTTTATTAAGGTTTTTGTGAGACATTTTGTGAGGCATTGATACCGCATGGTGCGTTTACGATGCGGTACAAATGACATGCTGTCTTTACTCAGCAGGTCGATACGATTACAGAGATACCCAATTTGTATTTTTTTATGATTTACTGCTTTTGCACAATAAAAACACTTTTATTTAAAAAGGAAAACACGTTTTTGCATCACTGCAGTCTGAGAGCCAAAACTTTTTATATTTTTCTGTATATGGACCTGTGTAGCAGCTTGTAATATACCGCTGGTCCCATGTCGAGATCGTGCGAGGCTCGCTTGTAAGCCCACACAATCACCAGGACGTACCCATACATTCATTTGCGGGAACGCACTTCCCACTAGGACATATGCATATGTCCAAGGTCAGGAAGGGGTTAAGGAGTGTGTACTGTCACGGTTAATGTCGCGGTCACAGGAACAGACCACAGATGTGCCAGTGTCTCTACTATGCCCCTGGCCCCATACCTGTTTGCTGCTGTCTCAGCCATGCCACGGTCCTCGTGGGCATGGCTCTGTCTCTGCTGTGTTCCCTTTCCCTTCTGCTGAAATCCTACCTCCTTGCAGACCAGTCCCTGCTGTGTCCCATGTTTCTGAGTATTCACCTAGCTGTGGTCCTGTCTGTGTCTGTACACGCTCCCTAGGGGGCGTGCCTGCCTGCTCGTCTGAATTTAAAGGGACAGTGTAGCAATTACCTGTCCAATGACCTACAACCTCCTGGTATATAAGGAACTTTCTGCCTCTGCTCCAGTGTCAGTTCATTAATGTCCATCTGTGCTCCTGACCACTGCTGCTGGTTTCTCTTGTTCCTGTTCTTGTTACCTGTCTATGGCTATGCCCACAGAGACCTGTCACCTCTGCCTATTCCCACTGTCCTCGTCCTGCAGATTGGCTGCCACCACTAGTAGCCTACCATCTACACTCATGGTGGCCAAGAGGATCCACAATACCTGGCGTGCAACGTGTCAGTATCTACTGTACCCATTGAAACGTGACACTGCCAAGTGTGTCTGTATGAATGGAATTAGTTGCAGGTATGTTAACAAGCATAAGAAAAGGAAGTCTGATGTTGTCTGTACACAAAGAACAAAGGTAAAGCCTTTGTGACAAATAGGTAAGGTTCTCCCAGGAAAGATTTTCTTCGTGCACAAGGTCACAATTGTTTTAGCAAATCCTGGGTAACATTTCAGTTCGAGTCTTCTTGGATTCAGAGCCTGCTGGCATTATCATACATCAATCTTTGCACCAAATTCCAGGTAATAAGCTGTATCAACCACACCATGTAGCCCCAAATTTATTGTAAAAAGTCGTGCCGGGCCTTCCCCCTTGCAACGATAATTTTGAAGTGGAGGCCTCTCCCAGTACAAATTTTTTTTTTACATTCCCAGATTTCCATCGTCCCCCCCCAATTCTTTTTTGGTCAGTGAAACATGTACAGTACTTGTCATTGACTGGAAATCTGGACAGATAAATAACTGGAAAAATGCCACACCACCTGCACCTTCCTTGCCTGCCATTCACCTGCCTGTATCTTGAGCTGTGGATCAGAGCTATTCTAGCCTACCATACAGACAATCTTAGTTACTGTTAAAACAGTACAAGGTTCTTCCTTGACACAAACTTTTTGACTAGGCAAGGAGTTGCTACTCAGCTCTACCTGTTTTTGTGCAGGGTCTACCTCTATTGAACCCCCAGACATTAAAGCCATGTTACAATATCTTGTTCCATATATCGAAATATGAAGCTTGTTTACATGACTTACTGAAAAAGCTTTAACCCTTTAGAGCTCTGTAGTCTTATGCACTATAGTTTGTAACCCTTCTGCAGTCATGTCATCTTAACAGCTAACAACAGCAGAGATGATATGTTGATAAGCTGCTCGTAAAAGCCTGGAGACAATCCCTTTTGCTGCTGATGTCTGAATTTTTTTTACAAAATACAGGGGAAAAAAAATACCCCAAAATTTATCCCTGGGGGAGGTTTTACAATTTGAGGGGATAACACATGGGAAGAGGGTTTTTAATTTTGTGGAAAAGGGTTTCCTCAGGGCCGGGACGACGGGTAGGCCAAGGTAGGCGACCGCCTAGGGCGCCACCTCAGCCATCCCAAGGGGCGCCCTCAGGGCCCCCCCCTCGCCGGGGTCCCGGCCGCTGCCGTGGGCCTAAGCCCGGGGGTCCCCCGTGAAAGCTTTTGGGAGCAAGGAAGCGTCCCGCCCCGCAGACATGCGGCCCGCTCCCCGGGGGGGAAAACGTGGACCTCCGGGGCTCGGGCCGACAAGCGGGGCCGTCGGGGGCCTCATAGGGTGAGGACCCCCGCGCCCCGGGGCCCACCGGGGAGCGTCGCGATGAGTGACGTCATCGCAACGCTGCCTTCCTGGGGGCATAGCCTCACAGGCCGTGGCCCCCCCGAGGAGCGCCCCAGGACACGCGGCGAAGAGGACGAAGAACGGGGCGCCCCCGGGAAAAAAAATTTGGGTAAGTATAATTTGTTGTTTTTTTTTAAGGCCTCCTGTGGCCCCCTTATCCCGCCCGGGCCCCCAATCCCCCCCTGCGGCCCCCAAATGCTGCTGCGGCCCCTATAATGCCCCCCTGTGGCCCCCTAATCCTGCCTGGGGCCCCCCTAATGCCTCCTCGGGCCCCCAAAAAGCCGCCTGCCCCCCATAGCCCGCCTGCGGGGCCCCAAATGCCTGCCTGGGCCCCCAAAAGCCTCCGTGGGCCCCCCATTCCCGCCTGCCCCCATTAGCCTGCCCGCGCCCCCTAAGCCTGCGGGGCCCCCTATAATGCCGCCCGCGGCCCCCTTATCCCGCCCCCGCGGCCCCCCATAATGCCCGCCTGCGCCCCTATATTCTGCCCGGCCACCTATAATGCCTGCCTGGCCCCCATAATGCCGCTTGCGGCCACCTAAAACCTGCCTTTGGGCCCCCATATTTTGCCTTGGCCCCCAACTCTTGCCTGTGGCCCCCTATAACCGCCTTGGCCCCCCATAAGCCTGCCGCCCCCCTATAATACCTGCCTGCGGCCCCCTATATGCCTGCCTGGTGCCCCAATAAGCCTGCCAGAGCCCCCCAAATTTCGGGGCCCCCCCTAGCCCCGTACGGGTGCCTTGGCCCCCATTGCCTGCCTTTTGGCCGCCGTACGGTGCCTGGGCCCCAAAAAGCCGCCTGTGGCCCCCAAACCCTGCTGGTGCCCCTAAAGCCTGCCTAGCCCCCCAAAAACCCCCCCTGTGGCCCCCATACGCCTCTGAGGCCCCCAAAGCCTCTTTTTGGCCCCATTTCGCCTGCCTTGGCCCCATACGCCTGCCTGAGCCCTGTCGGCTCCTGGGCCCCTATATGCCTCCGTGGCCCCCTCGCCGCCTGGGCCCCAAAAACCCCCCCTGTGGGTCCATACCCCTCCCTTTTCCCCTATACGCCTGCCTTGGCCCCCAAGCCTCCTTGGGCCCCCCCACGCCTGCCCGAGCCCCCTTCCCACTCCGAACCCCTAGCTATATATTTGCCTGAGGCCCCTAGCTATATACCTGCCTGAGTGTCCCTATATTTATATACCTACCTGTTAAGGGACAAAATATCCTCCTGGAGAGGGCATATCTTAACCTGTCTGACTAAGGGGACTTATATACCATAATTAAAGTTTTCTGGAAATGTGAGGAAAATTTTAAGATATTTTTTGTCCAAAACCTCAGGGGCGAGTCTTGGCCGGGAGCAACAGCATAAGGGGAACCAAGGAAGAAGAAAAGGGAAAGTAACGCGCTGATCAAAAAACGTCTCCGGGAGTCATAAATGAACTGGTGTAACACTTATATGCTGCAATCTACATCAACTATGTCTACCACTATTGGTCATGGGTGCGTTTAAGTAATCAAGGGTGTGTACGCTGATGTCCATGTGGGGGGGCGCGTTTGTCAGGGGCTGCAGGGTTATTTTAGCCTTAATATAAAGTTTTGGGGTCTTGGGGTTTTTAGGGTTTTTTAGTTAAAAACATCGCGGTAGTTTGCTCCTGTATCGGGGATTTTTTGTGACTTTATTTAGGGTATTTTCACTGCATACGGGGGGAGCGGTTTTGAAAATCAAATTTGTCAAAGGGGATTTTTTTTGTGCAGTGATGCTGAGGAGATGGCGGGACTATTTAAGTGCAAACAAAAAATTATGACAGGACCGGGGGGGAGGGGGGGAAGAAATTGTTGTTGTGGGGGGGGGTATTTTTTTTAGACGAGGGGGGGGGGGCGCCTTTGGGCTTTTAACTCCCCCCCCTAGGGCAAAAAAAATTTTGGCCCCCCGGCCCCCTTTTTCCCCCAAGAAACCGATAATTCCCCCCTTCAGGCCAAAAAAATGCCCCCCCATTTTTGTCTTTTAGGATTTCCCCCTGTTTTTAATTATTTTTAGGGTTTTTTCCCTCTGTTGTCCCAAAAACAACACCCTTTGGTTTTTCCCCTCCCCCTGATCAAAAAATTTGTCTACAAAGTTCTACAGTTTTTCCCCCAGCAGAAACCCCTAAATTTGAAAATATTAAAAAAAGAAATAAATTTTATTTCTGCCCAAAGGGGTTAAATTAAGGGGGCCTTTGGGCCCCCCCCCAAAAAATTTTTAAAACCCAAACCCCTTAAAAAACCTTTTGGATTTTTGGCCCAATTAAATGATGTGGGGCCTTTATATCCCCCCTTTCCTTTCCTTAGGGGCAAAAAATTTCTTTTCCTCAAAAAAGGGAAGGGGAGTTTTCATAATAAAAAAAAGGGAAAAACCCGAGCCTTTAAAACTCCCCTTTCCCCCAAGTTTTTTTTTTTCGTTGCCAAGCCCCCCTTTTTTCCCAATTTTTTCCCTTTGTAAAAAACCATTTAATTTTTTTTCTACTTGGAGGGAGCAGCACCCCAAAGAAAAAACCACAGGTTTGGGAAAAGAGCCACATGCTCATGGCACCATTTAGATTTTTTTAACCACCCCTTTTTCCCCCTAAAAAAATCTTTTTCCCTTGGGGAAAAAAAATTATCACCCCCTTTTTTCCCCCTTTGAAGAAATTTTGTGGGAAAGGGAAACATTTTGGGACACTGATTTTTTTTAACAGGGGGCAATCAAGGGCCCAAAGGTTTAAACCCAAGACAGGTTTCCCCTGACAGGGCCCCCCCGTTTGGGCAAGTCCCTTCCGTAAGTTGGGATAAAAAGGCATAATTTTTTACTCTAAAAAGACCCAAAAAAAAGGACACCAAACCCCCCTTTCCCCTTCAAACCTTTTCCCTTGGGTTTTCGGGAAACCAACTGGGGCCCCTATTTTAAAAACCGAAAAGAAATCCCTTTTTGGGCCTGTGGTAAAATTTCCAAAATTTTTTTAAAGGGTACCCCAAAAAAAAATTACACTATAAAAAAAATTTTTTGTTTTTTTTTGTGTAAAAAAATGGGGAAATTACCCCGGGGCCCCTAAAAAATTGATAATGCCCGGAATATTTTTTACTTTTATAAATTTTAAAAAAAAAAATTTTACTTTTAAAAACCAAACAACCCCCCCAAACTTTTTATTTCAGATATAGGGAGGGTGATTTGCCCCACAGAAAATAAGAAAATCAAAAGGGCCCTCTTTTCCTTTTTAGTTTTCCTCCCCCCAAAACACTTTTTTTTTTTTCCCACAAAAAACCCCTCCAGAAATTTAAATGACGGGAAAAAATTTTTTTCCCCCTGTCCCCCACAGGTCTCTAGCCAAAAAAGAAAAAAAGGGGAAATTTGGGCCCCTTTCCAAAAGAAAAAAAAATTTAAAAGTTTTTTTTTTTTAAAAAAAAGGGTAAAAACAAAAACCCAAAATCTAATAAATTTTTGTTTCTTTTTTGAATCTTTCCCCTGAACCCCACAAAAAAAAAGAAAAATGTTTTCCAAATTTTAAAAATGCACGGGGAAATTCATAAAAAAACCCCAAAAAAAATGAAAAAATTTTGTTTTTTTTTCAAAATACAACCCTGCAAACAACGAAAAAGGGAGGTAAACTTTTAGCCCCCCGTAATTGGGGGAGTTTAAACAGATGCCCACCCAAAAACCCCCAAATGTGAGGTAAAAATTACACAACCCCGGGAAAGGGTTTGGGCCCCCAAAAAAAGGGGGAAAAAACCTAAAAGTAAAATTATTGTCAAAAAAACCCTTTGGGGCTTCAATTTTTTTTTAAAAAAAAGTAAAAAAAAAGTAAAAAAGATTAAAAAGCGGGGGTGATTTAAAACGTTTGGGGATAAAAAGTAAATTTAGCCCCCGGGCTCGTTTGGCGAAAATTTAAAAGAATAAAGGGAATCGGAAAAAACCCAAGGCAAAAGGGGGGCTAATGGAGAAATTGAAGGAAAGTCAATTTTCATTGGAAACCAATTTTATGGGGTTTTTCCAATCAAAGGCTTTGGAACTTCCCGGATCTTTGGTGGTCTCAATCGGAGCCACATGTGAGTATCCACAAATGGTTTTACTTTTATTTAACTTAGTCTATGGGTATGAAAGGTGACATAGTGTTCCGCAAAAACGACTACCTAAAGGGCATATTAGATAAAGGGTAAGAAATGGTTGGTGACAATGAAGTAGGATGCTAAAATTGGTTCTACTTCCCCAGACTCGCCCCAATCAAAACCCTTTGTGGGTAGTTAGGAGTTTGAAAAAAAAAAAAGCTGTATTTAAAACCAAAAAGAGTCACAAAAATCCCAACTTGGGAAAACAGTAGAAGGCTGGGATCAATTTCGGCGAACTTTTGCATGTGATCGGAGCCCCATAAGGTTTCAGGGGAGTGTTTAAAGCCAAAAAGGGTGGATAAACAAAATACTAACAAATAAAAAAATTTACTTTTAATTTTTTTGGACAAAGCAGTTACAGCATATCGCATAACTAACTATTGCTAAATAGTTTTTCAATCAAAATTTTTTAGTGATACCGGGGGATTACTAAAAATGATGGTAGTCTTACATTCAGAGCTGTAGTCGATGGTGAGATATGAAAGTCAAAATTTCAAAACATTTTTACCCTTTTGCTTGTCAATGTAGTTTTCTTAATTCGATTACAGGGGCATAGCTTTAAAGGGGGGGCAGAGGGTATCTCCCTAAAGGGCCCTGCAGCCCGAGGGGGCTTAAAAAACCCTTTTTTTTTACATAGGGGGAAAACCACTTTTTTAAAAAGGCACATGGGGCTAAGGGCCCCCTTTCACTTTTTGCACTAGGCCCAAGGCTTTCAAGTTACATCTCTGCTGATCAGCCAGATTCTTCTAATTGTACAGTTATCTAGATGGTGATAGATTTGAGAATTTAGGTGAAACACTTTCATTTTCCATTTAAATCAGTAATTTCTTCCCCCCAAAAGGAAAAACTATTTTATTAATAGATCTACCGTCTAATACCCTTTTGACTTCTTTGTTTGTCAAGCATATTTTTTTTGTCATATGTCTTTCTAACCAATTGGGCAGATCATTAACCCTTTTAACGACCCCTGGACATGATTTTCTCCCAGTGCCCCAAAAGGGGCTTTGCAGGGGACCCCTCGCCGAGTAACACGCCGGGGGTGGCGTCGACCCCCTGGCCCCTGTTTAATCCCCTCCCCGACACTGCGGCAAAGATGGGCCCGGGCGTCTAATGAATGAACGACGGTGCCCCCGCCACCGATCATTAGGGTCATCGGCACTGCCGCAGCCCCAGGCCCCGATCCAGACCGGGGCCAAAGGGGAAAGGGGACCCCGTGAAGCTCCCCCCACTGCCAGTCCCGTTTTTCCAATCCCCCCGAAACAGAAAAGTGGGGGAAAAAGCCATCTTGCACCCCAAAACTTGCCCCAGAAGCATTGGCTGGGATTAACAAATCCGCCCCAGGGGAATCCCCTTGGGGCCCCCAATGTTACGGGAAAAAAAAAAAAAAAAGTTTTTAATACAAAAAAAAAAATTAAAAGTTCAATCCCCCCCTTTTCCCCATTTCCACAAATAAAATCATTAAAATAATAAAAAAAGTTACATATATTTGTTTTGCCAAATCCCCAAAAAGTCCCCTCTATAAAATATAAACATCATTTTTTCCTTCGCTGAACACCGGAAGAAAAAAAAAAATCTAAATGCCAAAATTGCGTTTTTTTGGTCATTTTACTCAAAAATGGGAATAAAAATAACAAAAATTTCGCATGCATTCCAAAAGCTACGATAAAAACACTTCACCCCAACAAATGCACCCTCACTGCCCGTTGTGGGTTTTTAGAAAAAAAAATTTTTTTTCCCCAACCAAAAAATTTGGGCCCCCGGCACCCCAAAATTTCAAAAAATAAAAAAAGGTTTTTGGAAATTTTTTTTTAAGGGAAAACCAAAAAACAAAAAAGGGAAAAACCCCCTACATTTTTTTTTTTTTGGAATTTTCCGGTTTGGTATAAAACCAGGAAAAAGAAAAACAAAAAATTTTTTACCCAAATTTTTTAATGCCGAAAAAAGCAAAAAAAACCGGAAAAAAAGGCGAAAATGTTTTTTTTCAAAAATTTTTTGCCCCCTATTTTTGGAAATTTTTTTTTTGTTTTTTTTCCCCAAAGGAAATTTTCCCTAATTTTACAGGGGAATTTAAAAAAAAATTTTAAAAAAGTAAAATCTTTTTCCCCAAAAAAAAAACCCCTAAAATACCCCCCTAAGTAGGGGGAAAAAAATAAAAAATTTTTTTTGGTTTTCCCTGGGAAGGCAAGGGGGAAAAAAAACCAACGGGGCCCCCAAAAAAAAAAAAAAAACCCCCGGGCCCCCTTGGGGGGTTTTTAAAAGGGCCCAAATTTCCCCTTTGGGAAAATAAAATTTTATAAAACCAAATATAAATATTTCCCCAAAAATTTCTTGCAAAAAGGGCTTTTTGTGCAAAATTTTTTTATCTGTTTTTGAACCCTTTTTTTGGTCCATGTTATTGCCCCTTTCCTCCTAGAAAAAAAAGTATACCCTTTTTTCAAAGATGGAAAATGCACCGATTTTTTTTAAAAAAATGGGGGGCCCAGTTTAAAAAGGGTTTTTTAAATAAAATTGGGGGGTAAACCCCTATCACTCTTTTTTGGGGACAAAAAAAATAGTAAATATTTTTTTAACCCAAATCTTTTTTTAAGACCCTTAAAGAAAAGCCCCCCAAGTTTTTTAAGGGGTTTTGTTTTCTACAAAAAAAATTTGGAATCAACTTCATTTGGGGGGGAATTTTAAACCTAAAACCGGCCCCCAAACTCAGGAAAATTCCACCAAAAATTTGCCCCCTTGTTTTCTAGAAAAAAAGGCATAGTTTTGTCATTAGGGCCCTCCCCAAGAAATTTCCTAAAAAAGCAGAAAAACCTTGAGTTTTTTTTCCCAACCAAATAGGGCTTACCCTGGGGTTTGCTGGTTAAAAGGCTTTAATGGCCCCTTTAAAAAAAGGGTGGAGGAAAATTAAAAGGCCCCCAAAACATAAAAATATTTGGGTTTTTCCTTTCCCTTTTTTTTTAAACCGGGAAAAAAATTTTTTTTTTGACAAAACCTTTAAAAAACCAAAAAACCAAAGGGAAAAAGGAAAACACCCAAAAAAATTTTGGGAAATCAAAAACCTTTTTAAAATTTTTTTCATGGGCCCAGCAAGTTTTTTTCCCCTAAAAAGGGGGACAAAAAATTCCTTGTTTTTTCCCCTTTTAAATTTTGTGGAACCCAAAAATCCAAAAATGGTAACAAAATTTGATTTTTTGGGGAAAGGAAAAAAACCCCCCCCCCCCCCCCCCCCTTTTGGAAAAAAAATGGGGGAAAAAGAGGAGGGTTTTTAGTTTGGAAACTTGTAAAATTTTTTTTTAAGATTTTGCTTAAGAAAAAATAGTAATTTTTTTTCTGCAAAATTGAATAAAATTTTATGTGCCCAACACCTTTGGTACATACTTTAGGTAAAGCAGGAGTAAAAGTGTGTGTGTATATTTGTGTGTGTATGTTTTTGGTATGATTTTGTGTGTTTTGTGAGGCTAAGCGTATGAAAGGTAGGGTGCTGCAGTAGAAGGGAGTGCCAGTCAAAAGTGGAGAAGTACTTATTGTGTCAAAATTTGCGATCATTTTAGGACCCCTTTTAGTGGAGGGTAGGTACCCCGCGACAAAAAAACTTAAAACAAATCTTTTAAAAATTTAAAAAATTAAGCTGTACATCATTTAAATATATAAAAAACGTATACACGGGTTTTAATAACATTGCAGCAGAAAAAAACTAAGAACAAAGACATCAAAGACATTCGTGACATTATTAAAATACAACAGTCAAACAATAGGTGACATTGTTATAATAGAAGACAAATACCCTTTCCATACTAAAGACTAATACTATTTTGACATCATTATGATAGAAAGCAGCCTATTATCACTAGAGTACAATGTCTAATAACAAAGACAATCACTATTATGACATCATTACAATATCACACAGTTTATAAATAAGGGCACAGACTGTTTTAAATTTCAAAAATAGTCCCCTGGTTTTCCTATTTTCGTGTTGACTTTGTATAATAATAGGGTTGTCCCCCAAAAAATTTGGCGCATGCAAATGGGTCCAAAATTCAAAAAGGGTAAAAAGTGATCCCGGAAAATTTAAAGACCCCGGTAAGTTTAAAAGTCAGTGGGGAAAAAAATTGAAGGTTTTTAAGAGATTTTTTCCTGGAGTATCCCACTGAAAAAAAAGATAACACCCGCGCTGGGTTTATGAAGGGTTTTTTCCCGCCAAAACTAACTCATACTTTTAGAGGGTTTTCCGACTGGATGGGAAGGATTTGGATGTCATACTCTATTTTTCTAAACATTTGAACGTCCAATAAAAGGTTGGAAAGGGAAAAAATGAAAAACCTTGGACGGGGGGAAAAGTGCAAGGGGAAAAGGCCAACGGTTTCATGATAGAAAAACAAAGGGGGGGAAAATTTAAACCCGGAAACATACCCAGCCCGGACCCCCAATTACTAGGGGGGGTTCCCCCAAAAAGGTTTTTTTTTTAAAAAGGGTTTTTTTCAAATTTTATCAAAAAAAGCTAATAAAAAAAGGAAACCCAAAAGGAAAAAAATAAAGATTTTTCCCAAAAATGAAAATTTTGGTTTTTTCCTGTTTTTTGCTACACCCAAGAAAAAAGGGCATTTTCCTGCTTCCTGTTTAAAATACAAAAGGGTTTCCCCCAAAGGGTTTTAAAAAACCACATGCTGTGTTTTTTCAAAAAATTGGAATTTTCCCCCCACTTTTTCTGATTTAATTTTTTTCACTGAGAGGAACTATAACCCCCTAGATACCGAAAATAGAGGGATCAAGACCCTTGGTGCCTTATACATTTCCCCCGTGCTGCAGAAGTCCTAAGGAGATAACGACAGACACAAATAATTTGCGGATGTATAAGAAAACTCTGCTTTCTTATTAAAAAGCATTTCTCCCTCATGATAAGGTTACAGCCCCGAACATTTTTTCCCCTGGCTCATGAACAATTAATTGTTTTTTCACAACCCCTCCCATCACCATGTTCCCCTCTAAACAGGCCCCAGGCCAAAGAATAGAAAAAGCCAAGCATAGCCCTAAAAAATGTCTGACAGCTCGGTGTAAGAACCAGCCCCCACCAACATCCCCTTCTTATAAAAGCAGTCAAATAAAAAAAAAAAGCCTTGAAAGGTTTATTAATTTTTTTTTCCCTTAAAACATTTCTAAATATCTTCAGAATATTGGTAAAGTTTAATTAATCAGCAATATAATAAACTTATTTGTGCTTTTTTTTTAATTACTTATTACCTTTTTTTTTTGTAAAAGATCCTTTTGTATGCTTTTCAATGAAATGGTTAATAATATAACAATTACTTTGTAACAAGTCCCCCTTAGAAAAACACATGCAAGACCCAAATAGTTTTTTTGTCCATGGTATCCTATTTTTTTTTTTTACAAATTGTATCCCAAAACCAGTTTTCAATTTTATAGTGGATTTTTTAAACTTGAATTATAACCAACTCAAAGCTGTAATAATAAAAAGTTTTTTTACCATGGTAAATTAAAAATATTCTTTTTATATCAGTTAATACCCATTGTTTTTCTTTTTAACATTTTAAGGTGTGTTCCTCCCTGCCACTGTGCATTAATCCATTAATTTTAGAAGCCATTAGGTACAAATCCCAATTTCTTTATACACTGACTAAAGGAAATAATTGAACCATTATAGAAGGAAGAACCTTTTTTATTTCGGGTCCACCAAGTCAAGAAGTCCCCAAAGAGGATAAGTGACTGCATTAAGATTTTAACATTTTTTTTTAAATAAATCTAACAATTTTTTCATGCAGAAGCCTATGGTGGGCCTACGTCTGAGCTTCTCCAAATTATAGCAGGACCGAAGTATACCAGTACAGAAAGAAAGACCCTACCACAATGACCAGTCATTACATAAACCAAAACAAATATTAAACCATAACTTGTAGTTTTGTAAAGGCCCCGAAAAAAGAGATATTTTCCCATCCCCCAGTTAAATTCCGTCTTACTTTGTGGGCATGCAGTGTATAGATCTAAAAAAGGGAATAGCAAAAACCCCCCCCAAGAACAATAAAAAAGCCAAATAGTCCTACATTTTTAGGGAAAGGAATTTTCCTTCCCAACTCCCAATCTGGCAATTTATATAAATCCCTGGATCAACGACCCCCTACTCAAAAGAAATCCTTTAAGACAACTATAACTTTTGTTTAATTTTATTAATAAAGCTCATATAAACATCCAAACCTTTTTTGAAACAGTTATAGAGAATTACACTAATACAAGTTTTGTCCTTTGCAAATAATTACCCACATTACCCATTGCTCTTGTACAGTAAAGAAAACCCCTTTTTTCTATGTTTATTTATATGTAGAAATTTGTCCCTAATCCCCCCTTGGGCATAGAAGATTGCCCCCTTGTTCTAGATATTAAACAGATCCCCGGTTATTTTAATAGATTTTTTCTAGGGAAGAGGATTTTTCTAATAACTGGACCTCAATATATTTTCTTGCAACATTTATTATAAAGTCCCCCCTGAAAGCCTACTTTTCTATCTAAAACAAAATAACCCTAATCTTTTTGCTAATCTTTTTACTCCTGGGTATTTGCAGTCCCACTCAGCGTTCCCTTTTTTTAATTAATTTTTTTTGTTTGCCCACCCTTTGTTTGTTACCTGTTTCCAAGCTCTACAAATGTCCCATTATTGTGAACTCTGGGTTGCCCAAAACTGTACACAAAAGTCCCATGGTTTGGTGTTCTTTAGACCAGTTACGTGTATAAATGGAGAAAATAATATACTTCAATTCAAGGCCTATATAGCCTCCTTTTTTAATACCTCCCAAAAATCCTATTTTGCCTTGAACATTATGTTTTTTTTGCAGCCATTGACCAACTGGCTATTTGCTACAATTAAGTTTATTAAACTGTCCCAACAGGATTTCCCCCAAGTCCCCCCCTTCTCCATGGTCCACTTTTATTCCCATCAATATTTTTTTTCATTTTTAACAAGTAATCCTTGAATGGATTTTTTCCCTTCCCTTTGTGCAAACCCTTGCCCCATTTTATCTGTGGTGAAAAACCTCAAATACTGGCCACTTCTACTTGGTCCAGAACCCTTCCCAATTAAATCCATAACCCCTTATAAAAAAAACATTGAACACCTATTTGTTGGTTTGAAATATACTTTATTAAAATAGAGGCTTAGTATCAAATCTGCCAAAATAATTGAAAAATTTCTAACTGTGTCCAAATCCCCTGTGTAAGAATCCATTAAAAAATATATTAAAAGAGATTATGGCCCCAAATTACTTGACCCTATCCCCTTTTTTCATTCTTAAAATCCCTAAACTCCTGGCTAAGCCATATTCTTTTTTTCTCCCCTCCCTAGATTCCTTTGTACTGCAATTCCGGTTACTATGCCCAGTGCCTGCCATCCCCGCCCTTTTCATAAAGCATGTTGGGCTGCTTTGTCCCTCCCCCAAAGCCTTCACTGTCCACTTTTCCTTTCTGCATGGGATTTCTGCACATGTGCAGCCATCTCAGTACATTTGCTGGCTGCCTCTCATTGGATTCAGACCGTCCCCTTTTAAACACGACCCTATCCCTTGCTATCATCCATAGTGTATTTTCCTTCTCCCTCTTTCCATCCTATGGCTTTCCGATCGTCGATCCCCTATTAAAATATTACCTGGGTTTCTTTTTTTTTCATTAACAGCCACGCCTGAGAGCCCTTATTGGGTGCTACTACCCCTTGACTCCCCATCATTTTCTGCCTAGGTAACAATTGTATTGGCTCTAACCTGTCCCCCATCCTACTGTCTCTCTATATACATTTCTCTCTCTAACTCTCCTTATTTTACTCTCTGTCTCTCCTTATGTCTCCTTTATAGTGCCGGTTATTAGTGATGAGCGATTCTGTCAACAATCGTTATCGAGTCGATAGTCGATAGTCAATAATCGCTGATGACCATTAAAGTCTATGGGAGAGAAACAACAGCTTCATTTTTACACCCAAACAAGTGAGGAGAAGCTGGAATTAATATCCACAACAGTAAACTGGATACGTGGTACATCTTATGCAAAACAATTAGGCAACAAAAGTCACAGAAAAAAATTCACAGACTATTCCCTATCCCTGTCCTGGACCGCAGCATGACCCTTAAATCTGCATGACCAACAAATTAAAAAGTACCAGAAAAAGGAGACTATGAACCACCATTTTAGTTGAACTGGACATCTGGACATTTACTATCCCTGTCCTGGACCGCAGCATGCAGGTTGCATTAACCACTGAAGAACAGATTGGCGACGCTGTTCGTTACTGAGATTCACAGGGCACCGACCCAGTGATGACAGGCCTGACGGTCCTGCAACCGACAATGTGCTGGCTTGTGTGTTGTCACCAGCGCTGGAAGGAGCACCTTCTCTCGTACCTCTACCTCCATGTCCTACACCCCTCTTTGCTCGCTTACCACCTGCAGTTCACTCCATGTTCAGAAAGATAAAAATGTAAAAGGTATGGAAGAGTTTTTCACAGTCTCTTATAGAGAAACTGTACTGCAAAGACGGCAAATCACAGGTATTCTTAAATCCCTCTAATTTCCAACAGCCAACTGGTATTAGAAACAAAATTGTTTCTATCAAATATCTGTGAAATGCGGTCTGATGGAAGAACCGTAACACCAAATCAACAGTGTTCTTCCTTCAGTCCCAGGGATTTACAACTGCCCAGTAGGACTAGCAATTGATAGTTTTCAACAAACTATCGTACAAGTGCACGAGAGCACCAAACTGAGATGCACTGAGTGAAATAGTAGTATTGAACAGTTATGTGGATTACACATGGCGGTTTTGGCACCACTGACAACAGGCGGCAGTTACTATGAAATATCTGTAACCCAATTTGCATACAAGGGGGCTATTGGCAAAAAACTGGGATGCAGAGACACCGATAGAAGTGCAATAAAAGTACAAAAACAAAAGGGACAATTTCATCTCAGGTGAAAGGTCTGCTGGCCACAAAGTGTTAAAAATTTGCTATTTCCATGTGAGTTCAGGACAGAAGAGACTAGGCTGCACAATATACACCCTCCTTTCCACCACCCCCACCCCCACCCCCCTTGACTGCACACACTAGATTTATTTACAAGTCTCTCTCTAACTATATCAGAACTTAAATTCCCTAATCTAGCCATATCCTAAGCTTCACAACTACAAGGATGGTTTTCTGTATAAAAGAAGACCATCTCTCTGAGCTGTGACAATAGCTATTGGGACAGGCAGGAAGATGTGTTGCTCTGTAGTGAGATCACTGAGAAATAATGCTGAACAGGAAATGGAGTCGCATACATAAAACAAGGTCATGTGATTTTTGCAGCCACTGAGATCCATACACCGCCCAATCATGATGTCGTATACCCAGCTCACCTTGCTCTATGCTCTTCTCTGATTGGATGGCCGCCAAAATTACAGGAAGCGCTGAAAATGGCGCGAATGTAAACGTGATAACAATTATCATTAAGATATTTCAGAAAACTATCGCATAATTGCGAAACCTCGATAAACGTAAAGACCATGCCGATTTCAATTTTTGTCGATAGTATCGATCATCCCTACCGGTTATATCTTGTATTACTGCATTTTACATACCATCTACTCTTTTAGATATATACTACTTCCCCCAGGTTAATCTACCTTACCACCTGCACTACACTTCTTTCTTTACCTGTGTTTTTTCTCTTGCTTTTTATACTTACTACTTTACCCCTCCTGTCTTCTCCTTATACTATAGACATACTTTCTCTCAATTCCAGCTCCCTACGTCTTACCCTTTCCCTATTACTGCTATGATTTTAACTTGACATCATAAATATTTTCTTGTAGATGTCTCTTTGACAAAGGCTATGTGCTGCAACGTCAAATATTTTTTGACATTTGTATTCTTTGATGTATCTTTTGTGCAGTATACTAGATTAGTTTTGTTTCTCGTGCACTATGTGCACCATATTCTTCACTTATTAATAAAATTTGTATTTGCACTCAATATTTCCTTTGGTGTGCCATGGATTTTGTACTACTAGATATATGGTCACTCCTGATCTTCCACCAGAGCACCAACATCCATTTCGAGACCAGCACACAAGGGAGATGGCACAAATGAAAAAAAATTATAAACAACCACTCACATGCCTGCTATCCATGAGGGGGTGATTGCTAGTATAACAATTGTGCATAGATGAGCTTTATATAAGGGTACCAGTTATATGGTTACATATGGTGCACCATGCTGGCTTACAACCAATTGATGACGTACCTACTGTTCGATTAAGCAGATTTCCCAGTAAATTCCAAGTGTCCAACATAAAATACTGACACTTTATGCTTCCCAGTAACACAGGACAAAATTGGGAAAAATATTAAATATGAGGTATTAGTTGATATTTTGGCCAAAATACACAAGTTTGCAACCTACATCAATGGTCCTCACTGTCTTGCGAGTCCCTACACTAGCCTACTAGCAATTTACAGAAGAAAATCACAGAAAAAATTGGACATTATTTACTTAAAGGGATTGTCTCACTACAAGGATTGCTTTTTTATGTTAAAGATCTTGCATAAACAAGTCACTTTGCAATGTGTGTCCATTAACAGTGCCTATTCCTAGATATCCCCTCTTGTGTTCACTATAGCTACAGGCCTTTTAAATCTCCACTGATAGGCTGCCAGCACTGGTTGCTATAGCTACAGACCTGGTGTCCTCAGCAGCTTCTCACTGCAAGCTAGTAAAGCCAGTAAACATGCCCTGTATTAAAAAATGAAGCCAAGAAAACAGGACCAAGGTAAAATGAATCGATGTAGTGAGACAACCCCTTTAAAACACAGACACCCGGCCATACTTACAGATCCATGGCTGGACAAAGAACTATTCGCAGTAGGTGGCAACCCCAGTGCTACATGGGAGAAATTGCACAGATGCAGCTCACTGATGAACCATTGCTCACACAACTATCCATTACTTAGTGAAAAACTGCATATCATTAGGGGATGTAGATTTATCAGTCACAACAGGGTTTGGTGCTTTAGTGGTCCAAAAGCCCTTCAGCCATGTTATAAATGACACATGGTTGCTGGGAGAGCAAGGAAGGAGCTTCATTTCATCTCGATGTATCATTCAAAAGTATTTGTAGTCGGCACATAAAAAAATATCCATGTTCATTGAATCATTTTAAAAAGCCATAAAAACGTAGAACATGCCAGCTTACATGTTTCAGGACAAAATAGCCCTTGAGCACAGCAACATGTAACCTGGCGTGTTCTATGTTTTTATGGCATTTTAATACGATTCAAAAAACATGGATATTTTTTATGGAGAATGTGCCAACTACAAATACTTTTGAATGAGACTTACTTGGAGCTGCAAGGTTCACAGCTGAGGTCTGGCACGCTCTGGACTACGACAGCTAGAGTTAAAGGGGTTTTGCCATGAAGTAAAGTTGTCGTGGGAAGCTTGCAAAGGAAATAACAAACATTTTCACCGTTCATTATTGTTAAAAATTCTGCACCGTTTTTGTTTTAGCTGCTCCTTTAGTGATCCATTGTTTACAGCTCGTCTCCAGGGGATACGACCAAGGCAGCTCCTCAGTCCTGGTCGCACATGCTCAGACATCACCTCTCCTCTCAGGCAACTAGTGAGTGTTCAAATCCCAGGTGCTGTCACTCTACTCCCATCCTCAGTAATCCTTATTAGTCAAACAGTGCAAATAAATAAAAAAGAAACTTCAATGAGGTCTGTGCATTGATAAAGAGAAAAAAAAAAAACACAGGTTTGGTTCCTGCAGGGATTTGAACCTAGAACTTTTGTGCTGTGAAGCAAAAACATTACTTCTCAGCTACTCACAATGCTTTACGTAAACAGATCTTTCTTTGACTATAGAAAGGAAAGGCCTGGTGATGTCATCCTGCTGGGTCACATGATATGCAATTCAAACAAATCAAACACGCCCCTTTCTCAGCCCACACAGAGCTGAAGAGCTGGATGCAGAAGGTATGAAATAAGATCGTGGCAAAACCCCTTTAAGTATTATTTCAGAGGTAGTGGTAAACTCAAAATTTTGTCTTTGATGAACTTTTTGCTGCACCTCTATGTATACTGCTACTACTGCAACTAATATTTTTAATAGTGTAAGAAGGGTAGAGATTCAAGGGATGCACTTTTGCAGTCTGTTCTAGTATCTATAAGCAGTAATATGTATAAAATCTAACTGTAGCTTGCATTCACACTTATTACACTTACTTGATAGGTAGGAGGACCCGCTTGGCTGAAGAGTTGACAGTTAATGGGCTGGTGAAGCCATGAGTATTACCATGGTATCCTGTTCATAGGGAGAAAAAGAAGTGGGCCAAAGTCCAAGAGGTATCCCCACAGTGACAGACCCGGAGGCCTTTTGGAAGCCATTCCTAAAGTTGGTGATGGCTGTGGATGTTCCAGCTCCATATTAAAATGCCCACTACTGAGTGAGAGACTATAATGAAGCTGACTCAGAGGCATGTAAGAGACATAGGAAGAAAAAAAGTGTATGTAGTGAAAGTTCAAGCAGAATGAACCTACTTCTGTGTAACAATGTGGAAGAATAGTTCATACCGTAACCATCAAGCATTTTGTGCCATTGTTGTTGAAGAGAAAAATAAAGTTCTTTTTTATTAATACATCATCTGCGATCATCTTAAAGGGGAGAAACCCTTATACTATTATAGTAATTTGTTTTGGAAAGAGAGTACCTTCTCTGTTTTCCTTAAAGTAGCTTTACCACAAGGGCATTTCATGCCTAGTTTTTCCAGCTTCATCTTTCATTGTGTTCAAAAGGGGGCATGTATGATTTGTTTAAACTGCATATCATGTGACCCAGCAGGTTTGACATCACCATGCTTTTTCCAACTTTCTGCTCACTCTAGTCATGGGTTCAAATCCCTGCAGGAACCAAACATGTCGATTTTTTTTTTCTCAATGCATATACCTGATTAAGGTTTCCTTTTTTCTTTTATTTATTTGCACTGTGTGACTAATTACTAAGGACTACAGAGGACAGAAGTAGAAAGACAGCACCTGGGTTTGTACACTCGCTCAGCAGTGAGTGTTTGTAATTACTAAACAGGGAAAAGACTGACATTAGCTGCCTGACAGGAGAGGTGATGTCTGAGCATGTGCAGTCAGGAGTGAGGAGGTCGCGTCCATGGTTGTATCCCCTGGAGATGAGCTGTACACTATGGATAACTAAGGTAGCGGCTAAAACAAAGGTGCTACAGAATTTTTAATAACAATGAATGGTGGAAATGTTTATTATTTAATTTGTAAGATTCCCACGTCAATTTTCCTTTGTGGTAAAAAACCCTTAAACTTATCAGAAGTAAATTATTACACCATAAAAACAAAACAACTCACACCCCACAAACTCACATACATTTAAGTGGTTGAGAAAATATGTAATGAAAGCATTGTCAAAAGCTTGAAGCCTGAGTTAATGAGAATGCTAGGAAAGAGCTCATTTACTAACAAAATTACTTGGCTGGATACATTCATTTTCATCTATTTGACTTACCAAATATTACTGTATGGATAAGCCTCTTGCTAAAAGTGTATTTATATTGGGATACTGTTGTTCATACAAAGTCTGTAGAAGACATTGTTCATACAAGGTTTTGAATTAACTAATAATTGTAAGGAGTGCCAAGTGTTCAGTAGAGTATTTAAGAAGCACTTAGAACACCCTGCAGGGTTCGCTATTAAAAAAATAATAGAACCATTAAATATATGAGAGCACATTACACAGCATGGCAACAATCTTCAATGTGTCCATAGGTTAGAAACAGAAAATGCTTAGTGACAGGTAAATTATGGCATATGTACTACCCTGCTAGTAAGTATATACAGCTTCTTCAACAACTTTTAATGCATACCGAGAATATGTTGGCTTATTAACCCCTTAAAGGGATTTTCCCATCTGGCTGTTAAACAGAGCCTGCTCTTCACTGCCAGCTTCAGACTCTAAGGGAGACATGTATGAAGGAAGGTGCCTCAAAGCTAATTTTCGAGTCTCGTTTTCAGTGTATAATGCGCCTGAATGTATAAAAGTGGTTTTTGTGTGATTATAAGAGGGGTCTAAACTTTGACATGACTTGCCTATGTGTTAGGCGCATTACGGAACTTAGGAGCATTAGCAATGCACCTAACATATATAAAGGCTATAGATAGGCTGGGAATAAAAGAATAGTCATTAGAATAAAATGTCAGTGAATAGAAACTATGGGAGTGATCTGGCTTGGTGGACCACAGGTCCCAGCAATTCCTGTGCTGTGCTGCCTCTTGCTGTATGCAGGGCTGTATTTATAGTCATGCTGCCCTAGGCACTAAACCTGAATACGCCCCCATTAACAATTTACATCACCACGCCCCTTTCACATCATGCCACACCCCTTTACAAAAGCCACGGCCACTATGACCATGTAACGGCTCTAGAAGAAAGCTAATTGAAGGGTTTGCTGTCACCGAGCTTTCCGGAGGTTGGCTAGCCTATTCAGCATCCAGGAGAGCTGGGAGATACCGCTAAACTGTGCCTGAATGTAAACCATTACACTACAACCAATATTTCCATCATACAGTGACCATATAGTGGTAGACACCAGTGTACACAGACTCTGCAGACTGTATATTACCTCCATACAGTGACCATATAGTGGCAGACACCAGTGTACACAGGCTCTGCAGACTGTATATTACCTCCATACAGTGACCATATAGTGGTAGACACCAGTGTACACAGGCTCTGCAGACTGTATATTACATCCATACAGTGACCATATAGTGGTAGACACCAGTGTTAACAGGCTCTGCAGACTGTATATTACATCCATACAGTGACCATATAGTGGTAGACACCCTTAGTGCAATGCACCCGTAGTATGGCCCACAAATACAGTAATTCATAGCTCTGACTGAAAGCTATGATTACCTGCCGTTTTCCCCAATTTGTACTGCGCGCCAGAAGAAAAGTGACATGCAAAAGTCTATGGGAGTCGGCACACACATAATGTAGCCATATAAATCATCTGGATTCAGTCTGATGGCAAATTTAGGATCATGAATGAAGTCTTCCTTGGGGCAGATTGGTTCTTGCCTTAGGCTAGGTCTACACTGCAAAGTCAAAATACCATCAGAAACCTGACAGTATTTAACTGCGCCGAACTGCTGTTATTTTTTCCAAAAAATGGCAGTCGGATTTTGGATTCCCGGCGGCCCAGTACATTATGGCTGCAGGGACTCGATGTTGCTCCTGCGGAATATAGCACATGTTCTATAGTCCACTGGACGTTTTTCATTTTAGTTTCCCTCAGTAAAATATCCATGCTGTATAGACTACAGCATGGATTTTGTATTGCGGTCTACACAGTGCTGGTAACGGTCATTTTTTCAGCAGATTCAAAACACAGAATAAGCTGAAAAAATGTCCAAAATCCTGTGCTGTGTAGATTTAGCCTTGTGTACTCCAAAGCCTTCATCAGTAGGGGAAACTAAGCGTAAAAAAAAAACAAAAACAAAAAAAAACCTCTATCTCCCTCCATTCATCAACGTTTTTCCCTCCCCTTGTTTGAACTTGATGGACATGTGTCTTTTTTTCAACCACACTATGTTACTAATAATAATCTAAATAATGGTCATACGGTTACTGTATAACGCTGCTGTACAACAAGCTAATATCACTCTATTGTTACTGAACAAATTAGTGGGCCAAGACAAATAGTATTAATAGTCCTGCTATACAAATAATACCACGACATCATGATCACATATCACCACCACATAGCTACTGAATAATACCGCCACACCATGACCACATTGTAAATGAATAATACTGCCATACCGTTCATGAATATAAATCATTATACTAGCCAGCCCCCTTGCACCTTTGGAGTACGCTCATATTAGCGCAAGCTCCCAAAACACACGATGTACTGTGGTGCGTACACTTTATGCACCGCAGTACATTGTGTGAACATACCCTTAGACTCCTCACTTTTCCAGCACCTCCCTATCTGTTCTCACCTCTGTACAAACCCACATGGGGTGATAGGTGGAAGTTGGGAGCGATAGGGTGATAGGTGGAAGGCTATGGGGTGATAGGAGGGGGGGTGGAGAGTTTATGGGTTGGAGGTTGTATTTCTTGTTGGCTCTAGACCACATAACATGATAGTGGGGGAGGGGCAAGAGAAGGGTTTCAGGTCACAGCTTACAGGCACAATCTCCTGTGAAGGGGAACAGTAAACCAATCCCCCCATGAGATTGTGCTGCAGTTATAGCCTCTACCCCCGAGGAACATATTGCGCAGTCTGAACACTCTCCCCTGCACACTCAGAAGATTAACCACAGGTATGATACTCAGAGGTTGCATGGGGATGGAGTTCTCTACTGTCATAATTTTTGTACTTTTTTTTTTACTCTACAGATCTCCCCATTGGACTATGTCGGATTGGTTACATTTCTTTGATACAATTGTCAATAGGAGATTGTGTCTGGGAGTAAATATTTAAATAAAGTGTTTTTGTCTTGTGTCTGTGTTTCTTTTACCATTTTTTCTCCAGTGCTAGTAATGAAGGACCTGACCATTACTATCGGGGTACAAAGAGTCGGTAACCATCAGAAGGAGAGCCATTTAATGTGATGGTCCACCTCTAGGGCGACTGTGGGTTGGTATTTTTGAGGATGGAAAGGATCCAATAGCCAAGCACTTTCCCATCCTGATAGTATCAGACAGCAGCTGTCAGTTTTACCTAAGCTGATTATGAAAAGGGGGACTCACATTGTTTTTTTTTTAATCGTTTATTAAAAGTCTAAAACTAACGACTTAGGGTCCCCCCCCTTTTCATAACCAGCCCAGGTAAAACCGACAGCTGCAGCCTGATCCTGTCAGAACAGGAAGCTCCATGGATATCGGTCCCAATCTAAAAATACCAGGCTGCAGCTGCTACAGAAATGGACTGTCACATTAGAGGGTCAGCTTCTGCCAGTTCCCGGCTCTTCCCAGTACCCCTGGTGCATTGGGCACTGGGGTAATAGTGACAATGGGTTAGTGTCAGTCTTGGGCTGACTGACACCAAGCCCGAGCGATAGTAATGGAGAGGCGTCTGTCGGACACCTCCACTACCAACACTGGAATAAAATGGAAAAAAATCCACACTGACATAACAGAAAAAAAACACTTTATTTAAATAAACACTCCCCAACTACATCCCTCGTTGACCATTTTATTAAAGAAAAAAATCCAATCTGATGTAATCCAAAAGGTAAACCTATGAGGAAAAAAAAAACACTATGTAAATATATATCGGCTACCCCGTGTCCAGGAAGTCTGGGTGACGCCATATCCCCCAGAGCAACCTATTTTTCTATTAGTAGGAAAGCTGGGTCTCTGCTGTGGGGTTTATGGCATCACCCAGCTTTCCCTTGAGGCTGGACAGGTTATCTAGCATCCGGGAGACTGGGTAACATCCCCCATAGCATATAACCAGATTTCCTATCCTAGGAAAGCTGGGTGCCTACTGTGGGGGATGGGCCGTCACAGACACGACACACACAAACATGCACAGACATGTGCATGCACACACCCAAACACCCATATATAGACATATATGTAGACATACACACACATGTACATACGCACACAAACCCATGCACACACATCACCCCTTGTACACACATAACACACCCAAATACATGTACGTACACACACATATATACACTTGATAAGTGAAAAATGATCTAGCGTTGATAGCTAAAACAAGGGTTTTTATTGGAAAAAATACTTAAACCATAGATAACATCTAAAATAGCGTCTCACTGAGCCCAAGCTTACGCGTTTTGAACTATAAGTTAGTTGCTGTGATCAAGAATATACATGTTGCTTATGGTTTATATATTTTTTCAATAAAAACCGTGGTTTTAGCTACCAACGCTGGATTATTTTCTACATAGCAAGTTATTTGCTGTTGGCCGCAGCAAACTCCGGGCGTGAAGAAAGCTACAGGTGTTTGTCTTACACACTGCAAGAAATCAAGCCATATAGTGGGGTAAGCACTGCTGACTTTTTTGATATTTTTGTTGTACATACCCATATACTCATGCACGCACTACCATGTACATGCATGCATCATACCCATGTACACACACATGCACCCTACCCATGCCCACACACATGCACCCATACCCATGTACACACCCCCACACATAACCATGTACACATGCAGGCACCCATGTACACGCACCCACACACAACCATGTACACACGCAGGCACCCATGTACACACCCCCACACACAACCATGTACACACGCACGCACCCATGCCCATGTACGCACCCATACACACACGCACGCACCGATACCCATATACACACACACGCACCCATATACACATACATGCACGCACACAACCACGTACACACACGCATCCATGCTCATGTACACACACATACGCACTCATACCCATGTACACATATATGCACTTGCACCCATGTACACACACATGCACCCATGTACACACACATGCACCCTCACCCATGTACACATATATGCACTCATACCCATGCACACACACACGCACCTATACCCATGTACGCACCCATACCCATGTACACACGCACCCACGCACACGCACCCATGCACACATGCACGCACACGCACCCATGCATGCACACGCACCCATGCACACACCCAGACCCATGTACACACGCATGCACATGCACCCATGACCATGTACACACACATGCACATGCACCCATGCCCACACACATGCACCCATATACACACACATAGCCATGTACACATGTACACCCCATACACACAAATGCACAAAAATGTACACACACACAACCATGTACACACATTCCCCTTGTTCCTAAACATATACACAAACACACAATGTACCCAAGCGCCATGCCAGTCCCAGCATGGTGTTCACAAGCCATAGAGGAGGGGGGAGTCACAGCAGGGAAAAGCAACAGCATATTCCTGCTCCTGCAGAGTGCCATGCTCAGAGCGCCCCTCCCCCTCCTCTCTGTCCCGACAGTGAGCTCCGGCTGAGGCTTTCAAAGCGCTCAGACCAGAGAGCTCTGTACAGGGGGTGGCTCTGCTGCTGCAAACTGCGATTCCTGCCCAGAAATGACACGTGGAAAGCAGAACCAGCAGTGGGCCACTGAATTCCCTCCTCCCTTGAAACCCCCCATCAGGCTGGAGAGACACCTGCTGGGAGGGAGGCAGGGACTTAGTAAAAAACGTGTGCACGTGTGCACATTCTGTCTAGCACCGGGTGCCGCCCCCTACAGGGTGCCGCCCTAGGCATGTGCCCACGAGTGCCTAGTGGCAAATATGGCCCTGGCTGTATGTAGAATAAAGTGTGAGAGCAGCAAAAATACATTTCAATTTTATTGTAGTAAAAAATTAAAATTGTAAAATCTGAACAACAACATCAGTGGGTTATTTAATGTAAAACCCGTTTTAGATTCTTTTAAATTTAAATTCATTTTATAGGAGATATTTTTATATTTTTCGGATATTATATATTTTTATATTAATTTTATATAATACAATTTTTTATTACATTTAAATAATTACATTTTATATAGTTTGTTAATTATCATAAATTAATTTTTTTATTTTTGGGGTGAAAAGTTGAAAAATAATGGAAAATTTTTTGCCCTAATGCAAATCAAGCTGGGTTAGTTTCAAAATTGAAACAAGTCTGCCTTTTTTCAGCCTATTTTCCCCGAACCACATTTATATTGTATATGTCAAAATTTTAAAGAGGTGGTGGACAGGGGCCACAGAACACCCCCTTTCCATTTTTAGACACATTAGAAATTTGTTGAGTCTTATGAACAATGCCCCTTTAGCCTAAACATTGGGGGGGGTGCTTTAAAGACATTGAAAGACTGCTCACTTGGGCCCAATTTTACACCAAAAAAGGTAAAAAACCTATCATACATGTCTTTCCTAACTCCGTGTTCGGGCGGGTGGGGTTTTTTTAAACAGTAATGTTTGGAAATATCAGCTCTCCCTTTTTCTAGTTGAAAATATAATGCAGCAAAAACCCGCGTGTTGTTTAAAAATTTGTACCCTTTTTTAACCCAAAGTAAGTGAAATGGGAAAAAAAAAAAAAACACTTTTTTTCTAACCAAAAAGGGTTTTTGTTAAAAGAAAGGGGAACTTTTTTCTTAGGGTTTCCCAAATTTTAAAAATACAAAAAAAAACCAAAATCCCCATATGGCCTGCTACATTCATCATAAACTAGTGTTGCGATTTTTATCGACAAATTTTAAAAATCCCCGGGTTTTTTTATTTTGATCGGTTTTTTTTAGTTCACGCGAAAATTTTTGGTTTTAAAATCTTGCAAAATCTTTTTAATTTTTCGCGCCATTTTTCACGTTTCCCTTTCTTTTTTGGCACCGGGAAAATCAGCTTGGGAGAATAAAAGCGGGGTGAGCAGGGTGAGTTTTTTGGTGGGGGACGTCAGGGACGGGGGGTTTTATGGTTTGCGTTTGGGCTGGAAAAATCAAAATTACTCTTTTTAAACATAAAACACCCCTTCCCTGTTCAGGGATCAGTGTGTGTAAACCCGTCTCTGGGGGGTTGGGAAAGGGGAAACTCTGCCTCTTTTCCAAACGGGTCAGCAAAAGCTCAGCAAAATTTTGTTTTATTTTTTCCCACAGAGACACCCTTTTACTTTTAGTTTTGGAACATTAAAAATTAGGTAGATAGGGGATTGGCGATTTTGGGTTTAGTTAGCTGAGAATTGTAAAGGGGGCATCTGCCCTGAAAAAGTCAGGGGGGGAAGGGGGGGGGCCGGGGGCGAACACAACAAGCCCCTTTAAAGGATAGTGGATTTGTGCAGCTGAGCCCTTATTTTGGGGACATTTGCTTTGGGCAATGGTTTTTTATTAAACCCATTTTTTTCTTTTAAAATTTTAAATTGAAATTTTTGGGGGCCAGCCTGAACTTAAAATTAATATAGATTTTTCCCAGTAATTGCAGGTTTTTTTTTTAGGTCAAAACCCCATTTTTAAATTATCCGAAATACATTTCAGATACTTTTTTTTCACCTTTCCCCAGCCCAAAGCTTTTTTTAAAAAGGGGGCCCCTTGAACTCAAATTTCAATAAAAGAAAATTTTTTTTCGTCCCCGGGCAGGGTATTTTTGGGTTTGAAAAAATTCCCTTTATTATCCGTTTTTTCAATTTCAGATACCTTTTTTTTCCTTTTGGGCAGGCCACCCTTTGTTGTTTAGAGGCCCCTTCACTTACATTTCAAAACAGCAATTTTTTTTGTCACCCGCAGGGGGAATCTTTGGGTGAAAAAATCCCGTTTTTTTACCCGTAACTTTTCAGATACGTGTTTTTTTCATTTTTTGGGCGGGCCAAAAGTTTTTGTTGAAAAGGGGCCCACCTTGCACTTACATTTCAATACAAAAAATTTTTCGTCACCGCGGGTTGTTTTTTGGGTGAAAAAAAATTCCCTTTTTTTACCCCGTATACTTTTTCAATACTTTTTTTTTTTCATTTTGGGGGGCGCACACCAGCTTTTTTGTAGAGGCACCTTGTACTAAAATTTTCCCAATACAGCAATTTTGTCGTCACCGCAGGGTATTTTTATTTGAAAAAAATACCTTTTTATTTCCGTATACATTTCAAAATGGGGTTTTTTTTTCATTTTTGGGCCCCCAGTCCACCCTTTGTTGATAATGAAACCTTTGCATTACATTTCAATACAGAAATTTTGTCGTCCCCCGGGGGTTTTTTTTTGGGTGAAAAAAATCCCTTTTAATTATCCGTTATCTTTCAGATAGGTTTTTTTTCATTTTTGGGCCCGTCCAGCTTTTTTGATAGGGGCCCCTTTCACTTACATTTAAATTACAAAATTTTTGTCTACGGGCGGTGAAATTTTTAGGTGAAAAAAAAACCGTTTTTATTCCTTTATACTTTTCCCAGATACGTTTTTTTTCAACTTTTTGGGCAGGCCACTTTGGATAGAGGCCCCTTGCATTTTAAACTTTTTAAATACACCCAATTTTGTCGTCACCGCGGGTGTATTTTTTAGGTGAAAAAAATACCGTTTTTATCCGTCTACTTTTCACATACTTTTTTTTTTCCTTTTGGGCGGGCCCAGCTTTGTTGATAGGGGCCCTTGAACTTACTTTTAAATTTACAGAAATTTTTGTCGTCCCGCATTTGTATCTTTAGGGAAAAAAAATACCTTATAAAACCTTTATACTTTTTAAATATTTTTTTTTTCATTTTGGCGCACTCCAGCTTTGTTGATAGAGGCCCCTTGAAATCTTTTCCCAATACACCATTTTTCTACCCTTTTTTTAAAAAAAAAACCTTATTACCTAAAAAAATTTCAAATTTTTTTCCCCTTTCCCAAAACTCCACCCTTTTTAATAAAAAACCAACCCCCCAAAATACCCCCAATAAAAAATTTTTCCCCCCCTCAACCCACAAAACCCCCTTAAAAAACCCAAAAACCCCCTTAAAATTAACCCCTTAATCCCCCCAAACCCCCCCCAAAATACTTTTTTTTAAAAAATTTTCCCCCCATTTTAAAATAAAAAACCTTTCCTTTTAAAAAAACCCCCCCAATTTTTCCCTCAAAATTATTTAACCCCCAAAAAAAAACCTTTTAAAAAATCCCCTTAATAAAAAAATTTCCCCCAATATTTTTTAAAAAATTTTAAAAAACAAACTTTTTAAAACCCTTCCCCCCTTTATTTTAAAATAAAAATTTTTTTCCCCCCCCAATTAATTTTTCCCAAAAAAAAACCAAAAAATTTTAAAACCCCCCCTATATTTTTTCCAAAAGGGGAAAAACTTTTCCCAAACCCCCCCCCAAACCCACCCCCCCCCAAAAACCAAAAATCCCCAATTTTTATTTATTTTTAAATTTCCCCAAATTCTTATTTCCCTTCTTTTAAATAACCCCCCCCATTCCAAAATCCTTCCTACCTTCCCAAATTTTTTCCCCTTTCCCAACCCCTAAAAAACCCCCCTTTTAACATAAAAAAAACCCATATAATTACAAAAACCCCCCCCCTTTCCCCCCCATCTCCATAACCCAACACCCCCAAACCCTCCCTTTCCCCCCCAACCCCCATTCCCCCCCCTTTAAACCCCCAAAAATTTTTCCCAAAAACACCCCCCAAATCTTTTTTAATTTAATAACCCCTCATCCCCCCCATTTAAAAACCTCCCCCTTAACCTCCCCAAACCCCCTTTTTCCCTTCCCTCAAAAACCCCATTCCCCCCCAACCCCCTTCCCCCCAACCCCTTAACAAAAAACCCCCCCAAATTTTCCCCCCTTCCCCCCCCCACCCCCTTATAACCCATTTTTTTAAACCCTTTAAAAACAAAAATAATTTTCAAATTTTTAAAAAATTCCCCAAAAAATGATGATTTTTTCCCCTACCCCATTACTTTCCATTCCCCAATAATAAAAAGCACCCCCCCAATCCTAAAACCCCCTATGGGCAACGCCTTCACCCCCCCCTTGCTTTACCCACTCCGGGTTCCAAATTTCCCAAATCCCAAACCCCCCCCTTTAAAATTTTCCCCATTTCCACCCAACTTCTTTTCCCAAAAAAAATTTTTTCCCCCCGCCCCCGGAAGGGAAAAGGATTTATTTTAAAAGAACGGGTCCGCCAATGGAAGAAGGGCCCCCGCGGGTTTTCCCTAATTTGGTCCCCCCCAAGGGAGGGGGAAACCCCGGCCCCTTCGTTTTTGGGGGCGGTGGCCCCCCTAAAGGGGGCCTTTCCTTGGGGAAGTCCTACCCCCCCAATTCATATGCCCCGTTTCCGAAAACTTATTTTGACGCCCAAAGGTGTTTAACCCAAAAAAACCCATTTTTTGGTCCATACAAGGCGAAGGCAAAATTAAAATTTGAAAGGCAAAAACCTTTTTCCCAAAAAAAAGGGCCAGAAAACCGGGGGGGGAAGGGGGGCCGGTTTCCAAATTTTTAAAAAACCCTTTCCCAACCCCCCCCTCCAAACCCCCAAAAAAAAAAACGCCCCTTGGATCCCTGTTTAAATTTTTGGGATAAAAGGTCATCCCCCGGTTTACCCTCCAGTCCCCCATCCAGGGCCCCCGGCCCCCAATCCCCCCCTTTCCCTTCCCCCGTTTGCCGGAACCCCCCCTCCTTTTACGCTCGAGGTTAAAGACCACCCTTTTTTCCCCTGGCTCCTTTGTTGGGACAAAAAAATTAAAAAACCCCCCAAAAAAACCTAAAATGCGCTTGCCGGGGCCCCTTTAAAGTTCCTTTACCCCCCTGGTAACAGGGGGTTAAAAAAATGGCCCCCCCTTTCCCCCCCTTTTCCCCCCCAATCCAAATTTGGGATAAAATTTTTTTTCCGGGGCCCGCCCCTGCCCCGGGATTGTCTTAAAATTTTAAAGACTTTCCCCTGCACCGTGCCCCAAAAAAATAGCCCCCTTTTTTCTGAAACCACCGAAAACAGGAAACTTTGGGCACCCCCAAAGGGCCCTTTTATTTTTCTGTGACGGGCCTTCCTGGGTGAGTGGGTAGATGCCCTTTGGGGGGGGAACCGGTTTTTGGCTCTCGGGCCCGGCCCCAATGCCCCTTCCAAAACCCCGGGAAGGGGTTGGGCAGGGCTCTTTCCCCAAAAAGGTTTTTGGGGTGCATCCCCGTCCCCCAGAAAACCAGGCCTTTGTTTGAAATTTAATTGTTTTGGAAAAACCGGGTAAAACACACGGGTCAGGAGCATGGACGGCTTTTCCACAACCCCCGAAGGAACCCCAAAAAGGGGGGCGGGCCCAAGGGGTTTGGGACAATAAAACCTTGGGGCCGGGCCCGGGGTTTGGTTTTGCAAAAGGGGCAAAATTCTGCGGGCTGCCCCCTTTAAGACTAAAGGAAAAAGGGCACAATCCTTTGCCTGGCAAAAGGGTCATAAACCCCCCTTTGTCGCCCCCAAAAAATTTTTTATAAGGTTTAAAAAGGGTTTTAAACTGGCCTGATGATTGGAAGGCTCAAAAGGCCCTTTTTTTTCCAATTTCCCCCCGTTCGCACCCGTTTTTTCGCCCGCCTGGCCTGTTTTGCACATCCCCCCGGAAAATTCCCCATCAACCCGTCGAAATTTTTTACTTTGGCAAAAAACCTGGGAAATTCCACCCTTTCCAAAATTGCTCCGGGGATTTGGGGCAGATCGCGAAATTTTCCCAATTACGAAATAAACAAGGGGAAAACCATGGTGACAAGGGCACCCGGTTTGAATTTTTCGGGGGTGTTGAGCCCCCCAAAAGAGTGGAGACGGGGGAAAAAAAGTCTGGCACCATCCTTGAAATTTTGGGGGAAGAAGCCACCCAAAATTTTTTTGGTTTTAAAAATGGGGGGGAAAAGCCCGGTTTCCCAGAAAATGAGCATTGTGGTAAAATTTTAAAGTTCGGGAAATCGTTGGGAAAACTCGGGAAAAATCTTTTTCCAAAAAGGGGCCAAAGCAAACTGAGGGGGAGTTTGGAAACAAAAAGATGCAAAAAAAGGGGATTTTTTTCTCCCCCGTCGTATCCAAAAGGGCCCGCCCAAATTTTTTCCAAAATTTTTAAAATGGGTCTTTTTTGGGGCCGTGGTTCGGTTTGGTCCAGGGAAGTCCCAAGCTCTCGGGGTCCCTTCCATCTTGGGGGGCAAGTCGGGGCCCTGTTTTTAAGCGGGTTGCCGGGAAAAGGAAAACCCCCCGGAAAGGGAGGAAGGGGGGGTTAATTCATAAAACCCCCCGGACATTACCGGGGTTCCCCCCTTTGGGAAAGAGGTTGAAGTAAATTTTGGAGGGGGAAAGGGGGAAGTTGGGAAGATAAAGTTTGCTAGTGCCCCTTTCGCCCCAGAGGTTTTGGGAAATAAAAGGGCCCCATCTCCGACATGGGGGTTTTTTGGTTGCTCCATTTCCCAAAAAACTAAATCCTCGCAATTAAGGCCCCCAAAAAGAACAACAGTTACTGGGTGGAAAAACCCTCCTGGTTCCCCGGTACAAAACAAAACTTCAGCATTTTTCCCCCCCCAAACCCAAATAGAGAGTTAAAAATGTGGGAAAAAGGGAACCTTGCTGATTGATAAAGGGGAGACACCCGGGTTGTGTCTGTTTCACGTTTTTAAAAAATTGCCCCCCCCCCCGGGTGGCCCCAACAAAAAGCGACGTGACCCCAATAGAGGGGCCAATTTAGCCTTTAGCCCAGAAAGCACAGGCAAGGGGGGCAAAAACCCCCAAAGGGGTTTTTGCCTCTGGCAATTTTTTATTTACCCATTTTAAAAAACCAACCATTTCAAAGAAGGGAAACCAAAATACTCAAAAAATCAGAGATCATTTTTTAGTTTCATGGTGCACGACTAGGGGGCCGTTAAAACACCGATTTTTTTTTTGGAGGGTTTTCCCGGGCCCCAAAATTAACTTTCCTGGGTACCCCAAAAGGGGAACAAAAGGGGAAAATTTTTTTTTTAAAAATGATCTTTTATTTATGCAATTTTTATTCTCTTTTCCAAAACCCGTTCTTTTTGCGGTTTTTTGGGGGAGACTTTTTAAAAAAACAGCAAGGTTTCATGAAAAACCCGTTTTCCCCAAATTTACCCCTTTTTTACCCTTTAAAAATTTTTTCCCATTGTCAAGGTTTTGGGGTTCATTTTTGGCTGTTAGTTTTAACCAGTTTTAAAAATTAAATTGGTTTTTTTGGGAACAGAAAATGGGGCTTCAAAGGTGGAAATTTTTTTTCCATCCCCCAATTTTTAATAGGGGCTGAAAAGTCATTTTTAAAGTTTTTTTTTGGGGGTCATTTTGTGTAATAAAGAAATTTAATTTAAAGGGTCCATTTGGAAAAAGAAATGTGGCTTCTAATTTGGCTTTTTCCCTTCCTCCCCTTTTTTAACAGTGGCTGAGAATAAAATTTTAAAATTTTTTTTGGGCCCATGTTTGCTTTTAAAATTGCAACAATATTCAGGCCCTATTCAAAAAAATTTTTTTTTTCCAAACAAGAAACCCAATTTTGTTTTTCTTTTAAACCAAATTTTTCCCAAAAAGTGGCCAAAGGGGGCATTTTTTGGGGGAATTTTTGGGGGGGCATTTTGCTTGTAAATTTCCCAGCTGGGACTCATTTCCTTTTTTAAAAAATGTGGTTTTCTAAACCAGACATTTGTTTCTTCACAATTTTCCAATAGTGGCCCAAGGGTTTCCATTTTTTGAATTTGTGGGGGCATTTTGCGGTGAAATGCACTGATTTACAGGGTCCCTATTGAAAAAAAATGGGGTTTTCCCCAAAACAGCCCATTTGTTCTTAAAACAAATTTGTCAAAGAGGGGCCCCTCAAGGATGTTTGGTGCTGTCAGAAACGGGAATTGGTAGGACACTGTTAAGGCCCACATATTGAAAAAAAATAAAACTTTTTTTTGAAAGCCCTTTAAAACATGGGCTATATGGGTTTAAATACGTTGCTATGGTCATCTGGGTCCATAGTAAAATTAGGGGCAATTATCAACAGATTTTCCGTTAGCCCAAAATAGTTTATCCCCCATGACCTTTTAAAAAGTCATAGGGAAAAGGAACAAATTTTCCTTCTAATCCCCCAAAACGGGGATGGAGAAGCGGGAAATTAAAACCCCAAAAAAACCATTTCCAAATGGATTATGTGCTACATTTTTGGGCCCAAACACCTTGGGTTTACAAAAGCCACAGAAAAAAAAACCCCAACAAAAACCATTAAACAAACCCCTTTGTTTTTGTGGACCCCAGCTTTAAAATTTTAAAATCCAGGGACCCGCAATTAAAAAATTTTGCCAGAAGGCCCCATTTGGGGGTTTGGGAAAACCTTCTTTTTACTTAAAACTGGAAAATTGAATATCCCCTGCCCGGGAAACGCGGGCCAATGGCCCCAAAAAACCCCCTTCCATTTGACCCCAAAAAAAGGGGAAAAAAAGGGTCTTTCAACCCCAAATTTTTTGGGGAAACTGGAAAATTAAAACTAAAATCTTCCTGAAACCCGCGGTATGACCTTTAAACCTTTTCCTGGGCCCAAGATTAAAAAGGGGCCGGGGGAAAAGGAGTTTTGAACCCCCCAAATTTTTTGTTAAAACTGGACTTAACAATATCTGTCCTTTACCGCAGTTATGCCCTTAAAACCTTTTTCCTGACCCAAAAAGGTTTAAAGAAAGTGCTGGGAAAAGGAGCCCTGTTAAAACAACCATTTTAGTTTAACGGAAACTTGAACTAAAACCTGCATTTTGACAAAAAGGACTAATAGGGGAAATCCCCTTTAGGAAAAAAAGGGGCATAACTAATACATCGGCTTATGACATCGCGGGGTTGAACCCAAAGGGGCCTTCCCCAAAAAAGGGCCCCGGGCCCTTGGGGAGGTCCGGGGACCTTTTTGGACGGCCGAAAAAGCAAAAAGGAGGGGGTTGCGCTGCCCGTGGGGGGGGAACCCATTTTAGCGGCTTGGACCGCCCTTCTTTTCCCTTTTTGGGTGAGGGGAAACCCATATTGGAAAAATTCCCCCAATCGTTTTTCCTCCTTTCAAGTGATGAAGCGCTCGAAAAGCAAATTCTGCTGAAAAGAACCACTTTTGGATCCGCAATGTCGTCACCCCATATCATCAAAAAAGGGTGCTTTCGTCTCCTGACTTTTCGGGAACCCCCAGGAGCTGCGGGGCAAACAAAGCAAGGGGACGCGGGTTTGCCGACCCGCCCCGGGGTTTTTTGCCGTTTGGGAACCGGCTTCCTTCCCCTCCTCTGTGGCAAAATTTAAATTGGCGTCGAAGCAGGGGAAAAATCATCCTTTTGGGGTTTTTGACCTTTTTTTAACATCCCTTCTGACCCCAAACCGGGCATTTGTAACAAAGAGGTCTCAGAAAAATTGGTTTTATCCAAAATGGGTGGGTATCCGAGTTGACTTTGGGGCTCCTTTCGCTTCATTTTGGGCGGAGGGTTGGATGCGATGACGACATTTGGGGCCGTGACTGGGGGAACGAAGGGGTAAGACGTTTGGAGGCGGGTTTGGCATTTAAACCACTGAATTTAAAAATTTGCAGGGTGTTTTACTGGGATTCACGGGGCCCCCCTTTCCCCCACGATAAACCAGGCCTGGGGTTTTGGAAAAAACCGACTTTCCCGTTTGCATGCGTTGTTGTCGCCACACTGAAGGATAAAACCTTCTCTGTTCCCTTACCTTCCATGCCCCATCCCCCTTTTTTGCTGGGCTTTACCCATTGCTTTTCCCGCTCCAATTTTCAAAAAAGGGAAAAATTTGAGAGGGGGAGGGAAAAGAGTTTCTAAACCCGGTTCTTTTTTAAAAAGGGACGGCAAAAATCACGGGCTTTTCCCCAAATCCCTCAAATCAAAAAAAAAATTGCTGTATTGAAATTTAATTTCCCGGGTGGCCTATACAGCAAAATCGGGGCCCGGGGCAAAAATTTTTAAAAAAAAAACCGTATCTAAAATTTTTAAAAGGAAAATAATAAAAGGGATTTTGGCCCATTTACCCAAATTCACCTGTGGTAAATTTACACAATTGCGGGTTTTTCCCAAATTTTTAAAACTGCAAAGGTGGCTCTAAAACAAATTTTGGGGCCCGGGGCAAAAGTGCAAAAAAAAAACGTATCTAAAATTTTGTATACGGAAATTTAAAAAGGATTTTTTTCCACCTTTAATCAACCTGGGGTTTGCCCTACAAAAATTGCTGGATTAAAATTTTAAACCCGAAAGGTGGCCAAATAAACCAAAGCGGGAAATTTGGGCAAAAATTGAAAAAGAACACCTATTTTGAAAATGTATATATAATAAAAAGTGGAGTTTTTAAACCTAAACAAAAAAAAGACCTGCGGGTTACTAGAAAAGATCGGGTATCCCTAATTTTAAAGTTCGGCCTGCCCAAAATCCAAGTAATATTTAAAAAAAAATACTGTTAATAATAAAGCTTTTTTCAATCCCAATGTCCCCAAAAAACAATATCCATTTTTTTTTAAAAAAGGGGCGGGTCTGTTTTTCCCCCCCTCTCCCCCCGTAAAACTTTACAGCGGTAGATGCCCCTTTTAAAAATTTCCCTGCCTAAACACCTAAAATCTGCAAACCCCTTTCGGGTTTCAAACTAGTTTCTAAGGATCACAGCAAAAGTGGGACGGTCTCTGTGAAAAAAAATTTAAATTTTAATTTTTTTTTTTTGGGCTGCCGGTTTGCACAGGGGAAAGAGCGCATTCCTACGGGCTTTGGATACTGACACACACAAATTAAATAAAAGGGAAAGGGTCTGTTTTTAAGTAAAATAGGCCCATGGGGAATTTTTCCAAAGCCAATCGCCCCAATTTCCCCAACATCCCATTTTTTTAAACGTGCAAAACACACTCACCCCCCTGCTCAAATTTTCTGAAAGGTCTTTTGCTTCCCGGGCCCCAAAAATGACGGGAAACCCCGAAAAGGGGCGCGATTTTTAATAATTATGCACGATTTTTAACCTAAATTATCCCCCCGTGGATTTTTTAAAAAATTTCCCCGGGAAAACGTAAAAACCCCCCGGGGCCGTTTTCCAACTTTTGTCGGATTAAAAAACCCCGCTAAAACACTAATAGTAGAAAAATCCCTTTGTATTTTAAAAGAAAACCCCAATTTAATACAAAATTTAAAAAAAAAGAAAAAACAAAAGCCATTTTTGGAAATTCCATCCCTTTTTTTAAAAAATTTTTTGTTTTTCCTAAAAATTAAACAAACTAAAAAAACTTGCTTTGAAACAAAATACCCGGGTTTAAAAAATTTTTTCCTTGAATTTGAAAACCCAAGGGAAGGTCCCCAGGAAGACTTGACCCGGATGTATTTTTAATTCGGGAGGAAAATTAAAATGAAAGGGGACCCCATGGACAGAGAACAAAGAACCCAAGAAAAATTTTCCTCCCACCCAATTTTTGGAAAAAATTGAAAAAAAAAAATTCCCAAGGAAAAAGGGAAAACCTGGGGGGTTAACAGGACTTTAAAACCAAAAATTATTTCCCAAAGTGAACCCTCCATTGGTCCGGCACTATTTACGGAGGGGAAAGGGGCAAAATCCCGGGTCTTTGCTGGGACTGAGGAAGGCGGAAGGTCTTACCTAAACCACTTCCCCCCCTTTTCCGAAAACCCCCTTGCTTCAGCATGACCCTGTTTTCGTTGCTTGCTCATAAGGGCATTTTACCTTTTTAAAATAGATGTTTGGGGACGCCGGGCCTGCTTGGCTCTAAACCCGCCCCCCCAATTTAAAACCGGGCCCCTGGCAGCTAAACCCTGCGTGAATTAGATGCCCAAAGCCCTTGCCTGGGCTCCCCACCGCCCCCATCTGAAAATTCTGGCCCTTGGCAGTTTTTGGTACCCCTTTTGTTAACAGAATGGTTTGAGGGCCCAAGCACGGTTCTCCCCGTTGGGGGGAAATTTCAGGAACCCTTAAAATTTTTCCCAAAAAAAATTCAGATTGGGAAAAAGGTGTTTTTCCCCTGTGAGGTTTAAGATGTAAAAAAAAGGGTCCGGGTTGGAACAAATTGCACAATTTTGGGGCCCCTTAAAATTTCGGGGGCGGGAGTCCCTAGGGGTTTTCCCCCATCCATTTGACTCCGGGGATTTGGTCCCAACCCACTGAAAGAAAGGTTTTGGAGAAAAATTTGAAATCATTGAATTGATTGGTGAAAAAAGGTAAAAGCCAGGAGGGCTTTTGTCCCCCAAACCCTAAAAAGGGGTTTTTTGGGGGTTATTAAAGGAAACATTTGTTTTTTCCTTAGGGGGGGGTGCAGTTTAATTTTTAAAAACATCAAAAAAGTTTTAAAAAAATACCTTAAAAACTGCGGGGGGGGGTTTAATGTTGTATTTTTTCCCACTTTGAAAAAAAAAGGAAAAATGTTTTAAATTTTGGGAAAACTAAAAATAAAACTTCCCTAAATAAATTCGGTAAAAAAAAGTCAGTTCCCCAAAAAAAATGACAGTCAATGTAAAAAAAAATAGCATAGTGCCATTTGGGATCGGGGGGTTCAAACATTTGGGGGTTCTTTTCCCCGGAAACAGGACAGTATAGTAAATGTCCGGTAAAAATTTAAAATGGTTTTTGAAAGACTCTTTTTTTCCCGGGAAATTTTAAAAAAATTTTTGGGGGTCTCCCCGGGTTTTGGGCTCTTGCTGGGGCCAAAGGGAAAAGGGGAATATTAATTTTCCATGAAACAAAAAGGGGGGTTAAAGACCCCTTTTTCCCCCAGCACTTTTTAAAATCTTTTGGGGTCAGACATTTTAAAAGGGTAAATTCTGCGGGTTACTTGGAGGATATGGGTTAAAAGTCCAATTTTAAAAACTAAAATGGGGGTTTTGAAAGACCCTTTTTTGGGGGCATTTTTTAAAATTTGGGGGGGGTCATGCGGGGGTTTGGGGCTCATGCTGGGGCCCGGGAAAAAAGGTATAGCCCAAGTCCAGTGAAATTTAAAATGGTGGTTAAAAGACTCCTTTTTGCCGGGACTTTTTAATCTGGGGGTCAGAAAAGGTTTTGGGGGGCTCATGCTGTGGCCCAGGACGGGTGTAGCCCCAAAAGTCCCATTTTCAACTAAAAGGGGGTGGTTGAAAAAATTTTTTCCCCCTTTTTTTGGGGGCCCCTTTTTAAATTTTGTGGGCCCAGCCCAAGGTTTTGGGGTGCATGCTGTGGCCCGGACAGGTTTTAAGTTTTTTTCCCCCAAATGAAAATTCAACAAAAATTGGGTTGAAGACTCCTTTTAAAAAGGCACTTTTTTAAATTTTCTGGGGGCCATGCGGGTTTTTGGGGTCATGCGCGTTTTCCAAGGAAAGGGATTTTCCAATTTTTAAGGTTTTCAAAAAATGGTTTTTTTTAAAAATCAAAATCCCTTTTGGGCCTTTTTAATTTTGGGGGTAAAGGGAAGGTTTAAGGGTAAATGCTTTTGGAAACAAAAAACAGGGAAAGGGGAATGGCCCTGTGAGTTTTTTTTTCGGTTTTCCTTTTAAAACCCTAAGTGTGTTGCCTAAAAGTAGCACGTACCCAAATTTGACTGTTGGGGATTTTTTATTACAGCTTCTCCAGCCTTTTTGGGGGTTTAAGAATGAAGGTGTTGTTGCTCCCCAAATAGATTTTAAGGGTTTGGGGCGATAATTATTATCGACTATCAATTTCGCTTGAAAATTTTGGGCCAAATATGGGACTTCGACCCGATGACGATATTAAAAAGTAATCGCCCATCATATCATGACAACACAAATGGGGAAAAAATTGCAAACAACCCAATTTTGTACAATATAAAATAACAAAGTTTAATGGGGGATTTACGCTTTCCCTTTTATTTTTATAAACAAAAAAAATTCATTTTTATTGTTAAAAACCCTTCATTTCCCTTGGGGCAAGTTCAAAAACCCGGCTTAAATTTTGGGGGTGTAATTACGCCACGCAATTACCCCCATTTGGGGGGGGGGCCGGTTCCCCCAGGGTCGGAGGGAGGGGGGGGCCAAAAGCACCTTCCGCCCATAGACTATTTTTAAACAAAACGCCCCAATTACGCCGCTGGGAATTTTTTTTATGTCATTTAATCTCCCCCCGGGGCCCCGGAGTCCCCAAAGTTTTGGGGAGGAGAACCGTAATACAAAATTTTCTCTATAGAATTTGTGGTTTAAACCCCATAAAAAAACGGGACTTTAATTCCACCCGAAATTTTTCGCACCAATACGGCGGGGAAATTACGGAGGGAAAATATTTTCCCCTTTTAAAAACCCCGTGTGAAACCTTAGCCTTAGGATAAGGTTGAGGATCAGGTAAACTTCTTGTAAATGGACTGCTTGTTGGCAGTCGCCTCCCCGCTAGAGTCCAATGATCGGTTCTACGCCGAAATAGGTAAAAAATGTAAGATCACCTGCAGGTATACAGTATCTACAAAGTGTGGCAAAAGCACCGGGTTGACTTTGGTTTGGTTTTTTTACCCCCAAATTTTTGAGTTCTGCTATGAATGTTTTTAAATTTTTTTGGGGTTTACCCAACATAAAATTTTTTCCACAACCCACGCAGGGGAATCCAAAAAAAAAACCTGGGTGATGCTAGGGCTCACAGGTATAGGGGGCCCCCTTTGGGGTATTTTGTCCCCGGGGAATTTCAAGAAAATACCCTGGATCCCCGTTGGTTGGTTTTTCTTTTTTTTAAAAAATGTTTTTTGGGGTTTTAGGATGGGGTAAACATTAAAAAACCATGGGGGGAAGGAAGTCAAAGACCCCCCTGCCGCCAAAAAGTCTTTTAGGCTGCGGGGTGGCGGTGTTTCCAAAACAAAAAGTTGGGGTGTGCTGGGGGGGGGAGGGGGGGCGGCTCGGACAGGCCAAGTGTTTTATGACATGTATTTGGGCAGGGGCCCAAATGGGAGTGCATGCCCCGGGGCCCATTTAAATTTATTTAAAACGGGCCCCTGTGTGATGCATATCACAATCAATCAAAGAAAGTTTTAATTTGGTATGCTTTAGTATTATCTGCCAAATTTTTAAAAACATGTTGTTTTAGGGCACTATTTACACATATTACTCGCTGGAAATTTTTCTAGGTGAAATAAAAATTTTTTTTTGGTTTTTAATTTCATTAGGAACACAAATTTTCCCTTTTCTAACCCTTTTATAAAATTGTGTTTTGCCCCCAAAAAAACAAAATGTTTGGGAAAAAAATTTTCCCTTTTTTTTATGGTTTAATTTCCCCCTTTAGGTGATGAAACAAAAAATTTTTGGTTTCAGAAAAATTTTTTTCTGAATTTTCATTTTTTTATTCCCAAAAAACCCATTTTGGGGGTTTTTGTTTAAAATTTATTTTTAAGCCCTTTCTAACATTCATCTGGGATATCCCCTTTCTATACGTCTGTGATCTATAAAATACATTTTAAGCCTAAAATCCTTTTCTTCCGAGCATGCTCTTTTTGCTATTGTATACTTCCCCCTGGGGACAGCTTTCAATTTTATGCCCTTTTGGGTGACAGATGTTTGCTTAAGCATGGATTTTCCACATTTGGGTTTTTCCTACATAATGAGGTAACCACTTTTTGTGTCTCCAAATCACCATAGGCTGCGTTTACATGGCAAAGACCAAATACCGGTCGGATTTTCCAACCGTTATTTGGTCTGTTTTTGGCACAAGGGGGGGCGCCTTTTCTCCACGGTTTGCAAAATTCAAGTGTCCCCCTTTGCACCCCAGGGTTTATGTTACGCCCAAAAAGAATTTAACATTTTTAAGTTTTTTTGGGCCACCCCCTCTTTCCCTTGAATTTTATGGGTCTAAGCCCTTTTCAGTTTTCAGACGGTTTGTAAAATGGCAAAGCCTCCCGAAAAACAAAAATAAAACCCTTTTCTGGGCAGCAAGCCCAAAACAGATTATTGACTCTGGGCCTCCCCCTTTTATAAAACTGGGCTAGCAGTAAAACTGTCTTTTTGGGGGGGGGGGGGTTTTTGCCCATAACAAGCAATCAGAGTTCCGTTTTTATTTTATGGGTCGGAAAAAATTAAAGATGGCTCTGATTGGTTTCTATTGGGGAACAAAAAAAATCCCCCCCCAAAAAAGTACAAAAACACTCCCCTATTTAATAGCAATAAAATCTTCTGCAAAAATTTATTTGCATCTTTTTAAAACCATAAAAAAACACTTTCTAAAAAAGATAAACATGTAGAAAATTTCATTTTTGGTTTAGATCTCCAAGACAGGAGGAAACAAGCCCCGGGAAGTCCATAAACATCACGGGGCGTTCTAAGCAAAGTCCCCTTTTTTTTCCCGACCCGAAGCAATCTGCTCAGGTGGTTTCCGCCCTACGCGACCCTTTTGGGGGTCCGCCCCTTTTCCCCAAGCGTGCTCACGATTCATCAGTTACCCCTATTTAATCCTATTGTAACATAATTTAAAAAAAACAATTTGTTTTTTCAATATGTCCCAAAACATAAACTTTAAAAACACATTAAAACTTTTCTTTTAAAAAGTTAAAATTACATTCTTCGTTAAGACCTTTAGGTGCTAGTTTTGTCTAGTGTGAATAACCAATATCCTCCCTTTTTAAAAGGGTTTTTGTTTTAAATTTTTGTTCAAAAAAGGGGAAAACACTTTTCAATCACCTGCCAGCGAATTTCCCCCAAAAATTATGCTAAGCCTCCCTAAAGTGCCTGCAAACGGAAAATCGGGACCGAAGGCCCCAAAATTCTCCACGGGTTTTTTGGATGGGGTTACCCGCAAACATCTTTGTCCCCACTTTTTTTGTTTCAAAAACATGACATGTCATTCAACCTATTTTTATCTTCCCCTGATTTTTCTGTCCCATGTACAACTTGCCCCCAAAGGGGATTTGATAAATAAATAACATTCTTCGAATACAGTTTGATATCCCTTTTTCATCAATTTATTTTTCCCAAATTGGGAGGGTTTTAATTTTCCGGGAACCCCTTGATTTTTGCCAGAGCAAATTCTAAGCATGGGCATACATGCAAAAGTTCCAGTCTGTCGGATCCCCAACGTATTAACCCCTTTTTTGGGTTTTTTTTTAGAATATCTGCTCTAATAAGGGCATTACCATGGTCTTGTCTTTCCCATATACATTTTTTAGGTGGTGTAGAGAACAGTCTACCTTTTTTGTGGTTTAAATTTTTTAAGATACCCCCCCTTTTTCGAATTTTGTATTGCTATCATATTAAAAAATGGGCATCTTTTTTTGAGACAAAAAGTATTTCTTGACCCTTTCTTTTTCTTCTTTTTCACTTTCCTTAAAAAATCTTTTATATCCAAACTGTGCAACCTCTCTTTTTAACTTTCCCCTAAATTTTTTCTTAATTTTATCCTTTTTCCAACCCAAATTTTTTTCTATCATATTCTCCATATTTTTTACATATTCTTCGTCACTAGAACAGATTCTCCCTTTTTCTAAAAAAACCCCGGCCTTTTTTGGAATTTCCCGAAAACCCAAGTTTATTGAAAAAATCTCTCTACGTAAAGATTGTTTTTATCGGGTTTCCTTAGATTTAAAATTTAGTGGGGTTTCTGGGTTTCCTTGGGCTAAAACCTAACTTTAAGGAATTGAAACAGTGTTCAACCCTTTGTAATAGTTTAACTGAATCGTTGGGGGAAAAACCCTTTTTAAAAAAGCAAAGAACTCATTAAGCTGATCTTCAGAACCTCCCTTTTTATTTATGAAAAACCTCGTCCACATAAAACCCCAAACCCTGATTTCATTTTGGGGGCGAAAAAGAACTACCAGAACCCTGTCTTTCCTCGAAAATGCCATATAAAAAATGTTTTCTAACTAGGGGGTACCCGGGAAACCCCTAGAAACACCCCGTTTTGCGGGAAAAAAATCTTTCCCAAAATCTAAAATAGTTACTCCCAATAAAAACCCAAAAATTCCATTCAAAATCCAGTTTACATTTTCGAAGAGCAATCTTGCATTAATTTTTCACGAGTCGCTTCCTTACCCTCATTATCAGAATACTTGTGAAAAGGCTGTTAATGTAAAGTGACAAGAATAGTATGTTCATCAATTTAAATTTGACTTAACCTTTAAGGAAATCACAGTATTTTTTAAAGAAAATCAGCCAAATTGGCTACAATCTTTTCGGGGAGCTATCAAGATACCCCGAAATGGGTTTTAAAAATATGACCCATACCTGAAACAAAGGTCGTCCAGGGGCTATGATATCCTTATGATTTTGGGGGTTTAAGTAAAAAAGTGGAACTTTTGGGGTTTTTCACATAAAACTAGTGGCAATGTTTTTTTTTAGGATACCTAGTTTAAAGGCTTCATTAATTATTTTGCCAATAACCAATTTAAATTCATTGTAATACACTTCAATTTTAGATAAAATTTACTATCATAATTTTTTTGTCACTTTTCCAATATCGATTTCTATCCACAAAAATACCACCCCCTTGTCTGCCTTTTTTAAAATGATACTATCGTCATTCTTGGTCCTGAAGGCCTACGTTCACTATAGCTAATATTTTGGGGCTTTTTCTTGATTTTATCCCATTTAGTAAATACCTCCTGTTTTACTACATTCTGAAAAGTCTCAAGTGAATTATTAACTATTTTGGGATAAAAATTACTGATTTTCCTCATCTTACACCAAGTTTTTTTATGGTCTCCTTTAATCCCTTCCCCAAAATACATCCTTAAACGTAATTTACGACAAAATTTGTAAAAGTCAGTGACAAAATCAAATTTAGTAGATTCATATGTTGGCACAAAATTAAGCCTTTTTTCAATTATAGCACATTGTGTATTAGACAATTGTTTGTTCAAAATATTCACCAAAAGATTATCTACGGTCTCCTTCCTTTTTCTTCTTTGTTTCCATTGGTTTTTCTATAGGGGTTTCTACATTTTGCTGACTTTGCTCCTCTAAAAAAGGCACCTGTTTACTTTTGTTTGTCGACCTTAATTGCATCACTCGGCTCCTGCTTGAGTCACTAGATGAAATACCACTTTCTGTATTAGACCTTCTCATAAACATCCTTCTACTCTCTCTTTGGACCACGTACCACGTAAACGTACTCTCTCTTTGGACCACGTATATACGCGGTTTCATCTCTGGTGTCCCTCTCAAATTTTTTTAACTTATTCTGTAGTAGTTGAGATCTTACTTTTTCCATATTTTCCATGAGCTCTTTGTTCACCCGATCATATTCTTCAAATGAAATTGACTGTTTAAATTGCAAGTCCACTTTATTTGATTTATTAGCTATTGCCAATTGTAGGTGTTTAACAGTTAATAGCATTAAAACAGGAGGTATGTTGCGAACGGCGCTGCAGCACGCAACTCGGGCTGCGGGCGACGCCGCCGCTCTGCCTCATGCCCCGCTAACCGTGATGAGTGCCGCCGCTGTCGCGAGTGTCAGGCGACGGCGCCTTCGCCCCGCTACTTCGCGCAGTACTATTCCAACTGGCCGCGCTCCTGTGGTCCACTGCAGGCCTCCTCTGCCCGGCGGCCTCCCCACCCGGCGCCGGCGCCCCTGCGTACCCGTGCTCTAGGCGCGCCGTTACCCAGCTCTAATCTAAGGCGCGCGCTGAGCCGTCTCTGTGAATATTTTAAAAAGGCCCGTGGAACCGGTATTGCTAATTGCCGAGGCACTGCCTCTATATTCCAGGGCGCTTCCGCCCATTCCCTGCCGATCTTTATGCCTTGCCTATTGAGAAAGCGTTCCCATTTGTCTATTTCTGATCTACCGTGTACCGTACATTGCTTCCGTCTCCTGACCACGATTCTCTGCCGCCTGCCCTGTCCTTCTGCCTACCACACGACCACAACCATAGCCGCCTTCCTGACCTTCTGCCCTGTTCCCCGACTACGAGCTTCCCTTACGATTTTGTACCACGCAACTCTTTCGGCTCCTCCGCAAGCAAGTCACATCAGGGGAGCGACCTGGTAGACTCACGCCGCAGCAAAGTCATCCCCACTGTGCGGCGGCTCATGTGAAAACCGGACATACTTAGACTCCGTCCCTGGCGTGCTTACACCATCACTTGTGGGGGTCCATTGGTATCCTCTTCTAACTCAGAACCGTACAAAGTATATTACCTAATAGATAAAATCAAGAAAAAGCCCCAAAATATTAGCTATAGTGAACGTAGAGCCATTCAGGAACCTAAGAATGACGATAGTATCATTATAAAAAAGGCAGACAAGGGTGGTGGTACTGTTGTGATGGATAGAAATCGATATCTGGAAGAAGCTGACAAACAACTTAGTGATAGTAATGTGTATCTAAAATTGAAGTGTGATCCTACAAATGAATTTCAATGCGATTTTATTGGCAACATAATTCAATGATGTCTTACATCTAGGTATCGCTAAAAAAAAACAATGCCACCTAGTCTTATATTTAAAACCCAAGAGTTTCCACTTTATGTACTTAACCCCTAAAATCATAAGGATATCACTGTCCGCATGGACTACCATTTTTTTCAGGAATAACGACTATAGTTTGAACCTATTGCGCGTGTATCTTGATAGCTACCTGCAAAAGATGTATCCAATATGGCTGATTTTCTAAAGGATACTAGTATTTCCTTATGAAGTGCTAAGTCGTAATGAATTGATGAACAAACTATTCTTTGTACACTAGCATTAACACCTTTTCACAGTATTCCGCATAATAGGGTAAGGAAGCCGATCCGTGAAAAAATTAATGCAAAATTGCTCTATCGACAAGCGTAAACTGGAATTTTTAATGGAACTTCTTGAGTTTGTACTGGAAGTAACTATTTTAGATTTGGTAAAGATTTTTTCCTGTAGAAACAGGGTGTTTCTATGGGCTCCCCGGTAGCCCCTAGTTTAGCAAACATATATATGGCATCTTTCAAGGAAAGACATGTTCTGTGTAGTTCATATCGATCTATTTTTCAACGTAGCTACTTTTCATATAAGTACAAAGACCGCTATAGGGCAAGTTGCCTTGCCAGGGCTCCTCAACCCCTCACAACAGTCAACAGCAGAAAAAATTGGCAGGCTTCTTTAAATAGCAAAAACATGTAGAAAAATTTATTAAAAAGTCCCAAAAAACAAGACTTGAATTACAGCATTGTACTACTTAGCATTATGGTGGAGAACAGTCCATAGTAAGCGGTAAATAATAGATGTTGAAGACGAATTTCCATCAGCATTTAGCTGCGACTAGCTAGCTCTGGTCGCATACTCCGGCTTGAGCATCGGCAGTACCTGACAGGCCGGGCGTGCGCAGGCGTACACTTCGTGGGGACCTCCCCTTTCTCAAGCACCGCACTGCTGACTACCCTCTACAATTTATCGGTAGACACGGCAAGAGAGTATACTCTATATGCCGCAACATATGCTAATGGAAAGTGGGTTTTTTTAATGGAACTCTACTTGATTTTGTACTTGAAGTAACTATTAATTTGGTAAGAGATTTTTTCCAGTAGAAACAGGTTTTTCTATGGCTCCCCGGTAGCCCCTAGTTTTTAGCAAACATAATATATGGCATCTTTCACGGAAAGACCATGTTCTGTGTATTCATATCGACCCCCATATCGCATCATGGATCGTATTGGACGAGGTGGTTCATGATATAGAGGTTCTGAAGATCAACATAATGACTTATTTAAATGGATGGTCATCCTCCCAACCGTATACGTCACTATACAAAGAGTGTGAACACTGTCAATTCCTTGATGTTCAGTAATTAGAGCAAGAAACCAGATATCCACTACACTTTATCGTAAGGAAACTTATAAAAACAATCTTCTACGTAGAGAGAGTTTTCACTCACCTATGGTGTTTTCAGGCATTCCTAAAAGCCAGTTTATTAGAATAAGGAGAATCTGTTCTAGGTGACGAAGAATATGTAAAAAATATTGAGAATAATGATAGAACACATTTGTTGAAAAAGGATATAATAGAGAAAAATTAGAGAAAGTTGGAAAAGGAGTTGCACAGATGATATACAGAGTTTAAGATAAGAAAAGAAAGGAAACAGGAGGTCAAGAAATACTTTTTGTCTCAAAATATGATGCCCATTCTAATATGATAGCTAAACTATTCGTAAATGGTGGGGTATCTTACAAAATTACCACAAATATGGTAGACTGTTCTCTACACCACCTAGAGTTGTATATAGGAAAGGAAATACCAGAGGTAATGACCTTATTAGAGCAGAAATTCTTAAGAACAAACAACAAAGGTTAATACGTGCGGGACTCCGACAGACGGTTACTTTTGCATGTATTCATCGCTAACACTGCTCAGGCATAATCAAGGATCGAATTCTTACATCCAACAATGGACATAAGATAGATGTTAAAGGATATCAAACATGCTAATCGAAGAATGTTATTTATTCTATCAATGCCCTTGTGGCAATTGTACATAGACAGACATCACGAAGATAATCAAAATAAGGTTGAATGAACACTAATTCATGTATTAAATCTTTAAAAGTAGGACAGAAGATGATGCGGTAACGCATCCTACACGTGAGAAGTGAGACTTTCGGTGCGACTTCGCTTGCTATGGCACTTAGGAGAGCTTAGCATAATATTAGTTAATTACGCTGTCGAGTTGATGAACAATGTTTTGCCCCGTTGAACAACAATTGAAACAGAAACTCCATAGAAGGGAGGTATTTTATGTATATACACCTAGACCACACTAGCACCTCAAGGTCCTTAACTAAAGACTTAATTTTAGCACGTATAGGATGTAGTGGTATGTGGTTTTTAAGATTTATGTATAGAAATAATGTATAAAACAAGTTTTCTATTTTTGTTACAATAGTTTAATGGAATATGTACTGGATGATCTGTGAGCACGCTTGAGGAAGGGGTCGGAGCCCCGAAACGTCGCTAACTGTCTGCACTCAGCCGGAACGCTGAGCAGATTGCTTTCCGGTCTGAGATGACTTTGCTTAGAAACCCATCAGTGATTTTAATGGACTAATCCGCTTGATACTCCTGCCTTGGAGATCTAAAAACTCGCTAATGCAATTTATCTCATATGATTATAAGTTTTTTAGAAAGCGTGTATATGGCTAAGAAGATGCTAAATTACATTTTTTTTGCAGAAGATAATTAATGCCTAGTTGAATAGTGAGTGTTTTTGCTACTTTTTGGAGATACGTTGGGTGAATGGAAGGCACCCAGTATACACTCCCATGCACGCGGGTACTGATAGAAGTCCGTTTATATATCCTTTGTCAACAAAAACAGTCTTACTGCTAGACAGTTTTCATACATAAGGCCCTCTATCTTTGCTCCAAGTACTGGTAAAACGCAAGTCACATTGACTGGAGTTAATGTAAGTAACAAACCTCAGTATGGACACCACATTGCGACCCTACACCAACAGGAGGTTGTCAATGTATTGCCAATACCACAACATGTGACTACAAAAAGGATTAGGGCGATATGTATGATTTTTGTCGCCCGGGCGCCATTATTTTTGTACTCATTAGTAGCATGAGAAGCTCCGTAATCTAAGAACTCGTTTCGACTGCAGGTCATAGATTTACCTAATTCTAGCTACAAAGCGACACTTCAGGCTCAAGGTAAACCACTTTTTAAAGGCTCCTACCAGTACCACAGAATGCACACAGGATTTGCCTGTAGAACAGTAATAAAAGTGTACATTGTACGGTATGTAGTGTAAACACTCCCCCACCCCCCCCCCCCCCCCCCCCCTCTGCCCCTGATCTCAGACACATTTCAAAGTGCCAGGGACGCTTTCTAATGTGCCTGATACTGGAGTGAGCCTGTTTACAAATAGAGCGAATGGGGCTGCGCTATCTTCACGACAAGTAATAAAACTGTCTAGGTCTAAGACTTGCTTTGTTGCCCATAGCAACCAATCAGAGCGCCCCTTTCATTTTTCCAAAGCACTATATGAAATGAAAAGGGAACTCTGAGCAATAAAGAAAGTCTTAGTGGCCCTTAGTGTCTAAAAAAATAGTGTCATGCTCCCACTAAGCATGAATGTCTCTCTCATAGGGGCGCCAACCTTTTAGAGATAGAACACGGAAATAATTGTGTTCCAACAAAAAAGCGATCCCCATAAGGACAAAATGCTGTAAATTCTCATTGTAATTATTTCAAATAAAATCGTGTGGGCTACCAGAATATAGTGCCACAATATCACAAGTTACCACTACTATATTGTGTGGGCACTGGAAATGAGAAAAAAAAAACGCCAGGGGCGTAACTAAGGAAGCCTGGACCCCATAGCAAACTTTTGGATGACAACCCCCCCACCCCAACAACGAACATTTACTGGGACCTCTTAAGTCATGCGGTTGCTAGATAATACAAGGAGCGATTACCTCACCATAAATACAGCTGCCAAACAAAATCCCACTTTATCCAGACCAACATTACCAATAACACTCCTACATAAGGACCGGATTATACCGGCAGAACTAGGCCACAAATTACCACCATATAGTGACTGAGTAATACCCCTAAACTACTACTGAAGAAAGATGAGCATACAAAGACCAATATTACCCCCATATAGTGAGCATCTAGTGGTAGATGCTTGTACACAGGCTCTGCAAACTATATAGAACCACCATACCGTGACATAATAGTGGTTAACCACCATGTACACAGACTCTGCGACATATAAGTGATTACAGTGCAGTTACATCTTGTGACTCACAGATGACGTTTCTCTGATAAGTCGTTGACCTTCCCTTTTGTTCTGCATTCGGTCCAGACCACCATGATGACTTCATCTCCAGCCAACACTCGTTACCTGCAGGTTTTGGACACAAATATCTTAGAAATACTCACTTTTTCACCAGCACCGTCACTCCCTGCCACTCAACCTCTGCATCCACAAAACCCACCAGGAGGTGGCAGAGTGGGTACAGGCCATAGCTTAGAGGCCCAATCTCCTAGAGGGGAGGAACAAATGATTCACCCCCTAGAGACTGTGTTACAGCTATGGTCTGTACTCCTCAGAATCAAGTTACCAGGTAGACCTCCATTAGATAGGTTGTTAGGCCCTAGGTAGGTATATTGGTAGGCTCCAAGTAGGTAGGTAGGCAGTAGTTAGGCCACAGGTAGGTAGATAGATTGGTCCTTAGTAGATAGGCAGTAGTTAGGCAGGTCTCAATTAGATAGATAGGCTACAGGTAGGTAGGTAGATTGGTCCTAGGTAGACAGTAGTTAGGTCCCAGTTAGGTAGATAGTTAGGTAATAGTTAGGCCCTAGGTAGCTAAGTAGGCAGTAGGTGGGTCCCAGGTAGCTAGCTGGATAGGCTATAGGTTGGGCCCACATAGGTAGATAAATAGGTTATAGGGGGCTCCAAATAGGCAGACAGGCTGTGGGTAGGGTATAGGTGCCATATAGGTAGGCAGGCAGGGTTTAGTTAGCTATAGGGGCCATATAGGTAGGCAGTCAGGCAGGGTTTAGGTGGGTTATAGGGGTCATATAGGTAGACAGGCATGGTTTAGGTAGGGTATAAGGGCCATATAGGTAGGTAGGCAGGGTTTAGGGATTTGTAGGGGCCCATATAGGTAGATATGGGTTAGGGGTGCTATAGGGGCCCATATAGGTAGGTATGGTTTAGTGGGGCTATAGGTGCCCATATAAGTAGGCAGGCAGGGTTTAGGTAGGTTATAGGGGGCAATATAAAGGCAGGCAGGGTTTAGGTAGGCAAAAGTGGCACATATAGGTAGGTAGGCAGGGTTTAGGAGGGTTATATGGGCCCATATAGGTAGTCAAGCAGGGTTTAGGGGGGTTAAAGGGGTCACATAGACAGGCAGGCAGAGTTATAGGGGGCATATAGGGGGTTATATAGACAGGCAGGCAGGGTTATAGGAGGGCTATAGGGGTCATATAGACAGGAAAGCAGGGTTAAAGGGCGTTAAAGGGGTCATATAAACAGGAAAGCAGGGTTAAAGGGGGCTATAGAGGCCCATATAGACAGGCAGGTGGAGTTATAGGAGGGTTAAAGGGGTCATAAAGATAAGCAGGCAGGGTTATAGGAGGGCTAGGGTGGGCATATAGACAGGTAGGCCGGTAAAGTTATTGGGGGGGCTATAGGAACTATATAGACAGGCACACAGGGTTATATGGGGCATATAGGGGGCATATAGACAGGCAGACAGGGTTATAGGGGGCATGTAGGGGTCATAGAGATAGGCAGGCAAGGTTATAGGGGGCATATATCTCCCAACTGTCCTGATTTGGGCTTGACAGTCCCGATTTGGAACCAATGTCCCACTGTCCTGGGATGGTAGGGTGGAATCCCGATTTTTCGGGATGTCCCAAGGATCCAGGGCATGTGCCCAGAATCCCCGGGACTGCACTGTGCAGTTCACTATTTTTGCATCCACAGGACATGCAAATAGTGTCCACAGTTACTGGCCACCTGTCAAGAAACCTCTCTCCATCACGGGTGGCCAGTACAGGAGAACAGAGGCGCAGGGGAAGCATCATAAGATACTCTCCTGATGTCACTGACTGCAGGGGGCTGGGCCCACCCCCTCAATTACTCTGTTCAGTGTAGCTGTGGGGGCAGAGGCAGCAGCAGAAGAAGCAGAGGAAGGTAGGAATCACTCCCTCCCTGTCCCCCACTCGCTTCACCCTCCATAACCCCCCTCATCCCCCTCTTACTTCCACTCGCCCCCCCAGACCTCCACTCGATCCCCCCTCCCTGTACTTTTATACCTGATCCCCCACTTGACCCTCCCTCCCTGAACCACTCCTCCCTCCCTGACCCCTTCCCCACACATCCCTCCTTCCCTTCCTGACCCAGCACCCCCATATTTTTTCCGTCTCTCCCCAAAGGCCTCTCCAGCTTTCCCACATGCTGGATGGGCTATTCAGTGTCCGGGAATGCTAAGTGGCTCCCGTGCCCCATAGCAGGCACAAAGCTTTCCTGGACACTTGTTGTGAAACATGTCAGGCAGCTTTCCCAGATGCTGAGTAACCTATCCAGCATGTGGGAAAACTGGATGACATCCACACAGCAGGCGTCCAGGAAAGCTACAGTTGAAACCAGAGGTTTACATTCACTATATAAAAATACACATATGCATGTTTTTCTCACTATCTGACATGAAATCAGAATAAACCTTACGTTTTGGCTCAGTTAGGATTAACTAAATTATTTATATTTGCCAGATGCCAGAATAATGAGAGAGAGAGAGATATTTTTTTAAGGCATATTAATTACTTTCTGCAAAGTCAAAAGTTTACATACATTTTGTTAGTATTTGGTAGCATAAACCTTAAAGGGGTTTTATCGTTTGAAACTTTCGTAGACTTGAGCTGTCTCTATCTGTTTCAGTTTCAAATACAGGGGCGGGTCTGTATTCCCTGTAGGCATTTCTCTCCTGCCAGGTGGCATGTCTCCCCTCAATGACGAATTGTGACATCATCATTCTGTGTTAACACGGGAAGGGAAAGGACGTTAGCTTTGCAGACCTCCGGCATGCTTCTGGCTGCAGAGCTCTCAGCTCTATGCTGCACAGGCTCCTTGTAACCAGTACCTCTGCATTGGTGTAAGTAGTATAATGTTGTACCGTGTTAGCCATATAAAGTAGTAGAAGTGTTAAGAAATCTGGCTATACATTTTAGAGTCTAACTGAGTATATTTGATGTTGAGCTTTAGAGAGAACTAGCTCCCTTCTTCAGACATGATTATATACAAGAAATTGAATATTCACATGCTTTTTATACACACAAGACATGGACCTTCAAAGGATCTTAGAATTCTTAAAGAATTCTAAGATCCTTTGAAGGTCCATGTCTTGTGTGTATAAAAAGCCTGTGAATTTTCAATTTCTTGTATATCATCATGTCTGAAGAAGGGAGCTAGTTCTCTCGAAAGCTCACCAGCAAATAGACTCAGTTTGCCTCTAAAAGGTATCGCCTGATTTCTTCACTCTTCTACTACTTGGTGTAAGTAGTTATACACACAGCCTGAACTGATGAAGCAAGTGTGAGAAATGCTCTGTGCCCCCCTCCCTTCCCCCTCTGTTAAAAGGCAGGAGATAGAGCAGACTGTATAAGTCTGTTAAATGGGGGGAGCACAGGTTATAAGACTGTGTTATATGAGGGGTGAGTGAATCTAACTTCTAGAGACTCAGTAATTGTCCAGATCCTTTACATAGAATTATCACTGGAGAGCCATCACATAGAGAGGAGCTGAGCCAGCCTTCGTTATACAGACACAAAGACGTCACAAACAGTAAAAATCCAACAGATCAGAGTGTGCATGCAGCCAATCACAGCGCAGGGGACGTTTTCTAGCTGGGGGTGTGTCCCAACAGACTGAATGACATATCAGTCAGCCAATCACAGAAAAGGGGACGTGTCCCGTCCAGCTGCTGCAGAAATAGCTAAAGATGCATAGTTTAGCTCATATCTACTATAGTAAGTGACTTAGGCAATGCAAACCAATTACAAAAGTGCTTATTTTTACTGTCCCCATCATTAGAGATATGATCTTTGTAACGAGAAAACCTTTTTAAGCTGTATGACTTGGGTCAAACATTTTGGATATCCTTCCACAAGCTTCTCATAGTAGTTGATAGGAATTTTGTACTATTCCTCCTAACAGAACTTGGTTAAACTAAGCCATGTTTGTAGGTCGCCTTGCTTGCACCTGCTTTTTCAGCTTTGCCCATAAATTTTCAATAGGATTGAGAACAGGGCTTTGTGATGGACACTCCAAAAAATTGATTTGGTTATCCTTAAGCCACTGTGTAACCATTTTGGAAGTATGCTTCATGTCATTGTCCATTTGAAAAACTCAAGCTTTAACTTCCTGGCTGTTGTCTTGAGATGTTGCTTCAGGATTGCCACATAGTCTTCTATCCTCATGATGCCATCTATTTTGTGAAATACACCAGTCCCTCCTGTAGAAAAACAACCCCTCAACATTATGCTGCCACCCCAGTGTTTCATAGTTGTGATGGTGTTCTTGGGCTTCCAAGCTTCTCCATTTTTCCTCCAAATTTAATGATGGTCATCATGGCCAAACAGTTACATTTTTATTTTGTCAGACTACAGGACATGTCTCCAAAAATATAAGTCTTTGATCTTGTGCGCATTTGCAAACATTAATCTGGCTTTTATATGTTTCTTTTGGAGTAATGGCTTCTTCCTGACAGAGTGGCCTTTCAGCCCATGTTGATACAGTATTCTTTTCACTGTAGATAATGACACAATCTTACCAGCTTCCGCCAGCATCTTCACAAGGTCTTTTGCTTTTGTTCTTGGGTTGATATGCGCATATCGGACAAAAGCAGGTTCATCTCTGAGACACAGAACCCATCTCCTTCCTGAGCGGTATGATTACTGGACATTCCCATCCTGTTTGTATTTGCTTATAATTGTTTTGTACAGATGAACAAGGCACCTTCAGGTATCTGGAAATTATACCCAAAGATGATCCAGACTTGTGCAAGTCCAACCAAATTTTTTTAA
>JAODAL010017227.1:0-78378 GCA_025379985.1 Phyllomedusa bahiana | reverse complement strand
TTTTGGGAAATTTAAAAGCAAAAAATACATTAAAAGGATATTGGGCATACTTCCCAGATCGGGGGACCTCGACGGGAAAGGGGGGAATCTTTCCCGGTTGCATTAAAAGACAAAAGTGCCCCCCAAATTGAGCGCCGGGAAAAAGTCCCAAACCCCCGTCTTGGTAAACCCCCTCTTTTAAATTCCCACCTTCAATTGGGTTTCGGGATCCTGCCATGCGCATATCAACATCACAAAAACGCAGCTTGTCACAGCGCTCCCGCCAACCCGTGTGCACTTGTTTTTCCCTATTTTCCCCTAAATTTTAAAACACAAGCCCAAACAAAGGACACCCACGGCTCCCTTTTTTAAACCCTCTTTCAGATCTTCATATTTTGGTGGTTTAAATGCATAAAAATTTTACTATCCACTTTCACTTTTGACTTTCTTGTCAAAATTTGAAATCACAATATCAAAAATTTACATATATACATATCCCACCTGAAACTTGCTCTTACTTCATTTATTTTAGAATACCACCTACTGGCCCCCCCCCCCCTGGTGGTCAAATTTTGTCAGTAGCTAGCCCAATCTCCTAGATCATATCATACACAGGATGTGGAGAGATTTCTGCTATTGTGAAGTTCAGCCAATGAAAGTCAATGCACTCGGAGAGGCTTCTTCCCACCAGCACTGGGCATATGATGTGGATGTTCTAAGATGGAAATGAGAGCCCACCATGGGTATCAAAAAAATTTTAAAGGAAATTTTTCCCAATAAAAAGATAGTTCAGATTTTCGAGTTTTTAAAAAAAAATAATCTAAGGGGAAATAACCCCACAAAATAAAACACACATGAAATTAGAAAAGATCCCGGGGAAACCCAATTTTCCAGGATATACCCCCTTTAAACACAGCCAAAAATAGTAAGTCACATCAATCTCAAGGGGTTTGATAAAAGTGTAAAAAGAATGGAGCGCCCCTTACCATTTCCCTGACAAAAATTTGGGGACGGGGTTGTTTACTTCGTGTACGGGGGTAAAAGGAAATCGGGTATTTTTTACAGGGAGGGGCCAACCCGGTTTGTAGTGTACAGGGTAAAAGGCATGGGTGTAGTTTTAAGGTTAGAGGCATCTTTTGAAAGTTTTACAGGGAAAGGAAATGGGTTTTGTGGGTGTACGGGGTAAGGCATGGGGGTAGGGTACGGGTAAAGGCATGGGTGTAGTGTGCGGGTAGGGGGCATCGGTGTAGTGTAAAAAGGGTAGAGGCATCGGGTAGTGAAACGGGTTTAGAGGAATCGGTGTTGTGAAACGGGGAAAGGGGGCATCGGTGTAGTGTGCACTAGAGGCATGGGGTGAGTTTTAAAAGGGTTTAGAGGAATGGGTTTTAGTGTACGGGGTTTAGAGGCACCCCGGTGAGTGAACATTTTTAGAGGCATGGGTTTTTAGTGTACAATTTTAGGCATGGGTTTAGTTTTAAAATGTAAAAAATCGGCTTTGTGTACGGGGTAGGGGCCCATCGGGGGTAGTGTACAGGATAGAGGCACCCGGTGTAGTGTATGGGAATAGAGGCATCGGTGTAGTGTAAAAATTTTTAGGGGCATCGGGGTTATGTACAGGGTAGAGGCATGGGTGAAGTGTCCCGGGGTTTAGGGGCATGGGTGAAAGTGTAAAGGGTAAGGAAATCCGTAAAAAGGGTAGAGGCATCGGGGGTATTTGTACGGGGGTTAAGGCATGGGTTAAAAGTGTGCGGGGTAGAGGCATCGGGTAGTGTACAGGGTAGAGGCATGGGGTGTATTTAAAACAGGGTGGGAAGGGCATGGGTTTGTAATTAAAAATTTAAAGGGGAAAGGGTTTGTAGTTTTACAGGGTAAAAGGGGCAACGGTGTAGTGTACGGGGTAGAGCATGGGGGTGTATGTAAGGGAAAGAGGAAATGGGTTTGTAGTGTACGGGTTTTTGAGGAAATCGGTGTAGGTACAGGGTAGGGGGGGCATGGGTTTGGTTGTACAGGGTGGAGACATTGGTTTAGTGAAACCAATGTAGAAGGATCGGTGTAGTGTCCCGGAAATAGGGGGCATCGGTGTATTTTCAATGTAAGGAAACCGGTTTGTTTTGGAAACCAGGTAGGGGCCGGGTTTTTAGTTTTTCGGGGTTTAAGGAAATGGGTGTAGTGTATAATGTAGAGGCATGGGCGTAGTGTAAGGGTAAAAGGCATGGGGTTTTGGGAAGGGAAAGGGGCATCGGGGGTTATGTATAGGAAAAGGGGAAAATCGGTTGGGTAGGGTAAATTTGTAGAGGAAAATTGGTGTAGTGTACGGGGTTTAGAGGCAATGGGTGTATTTGTACGGGGGTGAGGCATCCGTACAGGTAGAGGCATCGGTGTAGTGTAAAGGGAAGAGGCATCGGGAAAGGTGCAGGCAAAGGCTTGGGTGTATTTGTACAGGGTTTTAAGGCATCGGTTTTTAGTTTTTCGGGGTTAGGGGGGCCATCGGTGAAATGAAACAATGGGGGAAAAAAGGGTCGTGGATGTCCCAATGTAAGGCATGGGTTTGGTATTGTACAGGGTAAGGCTTCTTTTGTAGTGAAAAGGGGTAAGGCTTTCGGTGTAGTTTTACGGGAAATTAGCAATCGTGAAAGTGTACAATTTTAAGGCATCGGTGTAGGGGAAAACAGGGTAAGGCACCCGGTGTATTTTACAATGTAAGGCACCCGGTGTGGGTTTTAAGGGTAGAGCATCGGTTTTTGGTGACAGGGTAGAGGAAACCCGGTGTATGTACAGGGAAGAGGCATCGGGTTTTAAGTGTAAAATGTAAAAGGATCGGTGTAGTGTACGGGGTTAAGGCTTGGGTTTTTAGTGTAGGGGGTTAGGGGGCAATGGGTGTATTTGTACGGGGGTAAGGGCATGGGTTTGTGGGTTGTAAAATGTAGGGGGCAGGGTTTAGTGTACAATTTTGGGGGCATGGGTGTATAAAAAGGGTTTAAGGCATGGGTGTGGGTGTCCCGGGGTTAGAGGCATCGGGTAGTGTACGGGGGTAGAGGCATCGGTGTAGTTTACAGGGTAGAGGAAACGGGGGGTAGTGTACAGCGTAAGGCATCGGTGTAAAAAGGGGGCGGGGAAAGGGGGAAATCGGTGAATTTGAAAGGGGTAGGGGAAACGGGTTTTTTTAAGTGAGGGGTGCGGGGTAGAGGCCCCAGGTTTTGTAGTAGTTTTTTGCAGGGGGGAAGGGGCCCACGGGGTCCCAAGCGTACAGGGGTTGAGGCACTGGGCAGGTAAAAGGGTAGGGGCACTGGGGGTAGTGTAAGGGAGAGGCATGGGTTTTAGGGGTACGGGGTTTTAGGGGCACTGGTTGCAGCGTACAGGGTAGGGGCCCCGGTTGCAGCAAAACAGGGTAGGGGGGCATGGGATTGGTGTACAGGGAAGGGGATGGGTGTGTTACAGGGTAGGGCCCATGGGTGTAGTGTACCGGGTGAGGAATGGGTGTAGTTTTACGGGGTTGCCCCCAAGGTTTTAGTGTCCCCGGGAAAGAGGCATGGGTGTGTGTCCGGGGTAGAGCATCGGGGGTAGGGTTTACAGGGTGGGGCACCCTTTTTAGTTTTCAATGGGGAGCAACCCCGGTGTAGTGTACGGGGTAGAGGCATCGGTTTTGGTGTACGGGGTAAGGAATCGGTGTATTTTTCCCGGGTAAGGCATGGGTGTAGTGAACCCCGGGAGGGAACTTTTGGTGTGAAGGGGTTCGGGTTTTGGGAGGCATGGTGAAAAAAAAGGTCCCCGGGGGTTAGAGGCCTGGTGTAGTGAGTGGTCCCAAGGGAAAGGGGCACGGGTGCAGGTACAAGGGTAGGGGGCATGGTGCAGCGTACAGGGTAGAGGCACGGGTGAAAAGCTTTACGGGGTAAGGCATGGGTGTAGGGTAAAATTTGTAAGGCATCGGTTAGTGTACGGGGTAGAGGCATCGGGGGTAGTGTTACGGGGTAAGGCATCGGGTTTACGGGTAGGGGCCCTGGGTGTGGGTGTAAAAAATGTAGGGGAAACGGTTTTGTGTACGGGGGAAAAGGCATCGGGTTTTTGTGTACGGGGTGGGGGGGGGCATGGGTTTAAAGTGTACAGGGTAAAGGGAAATCGGTTTAAAAGTGTACGGGTTAAGGGGGCACCGTACAGGGTAACCCGGTGAAAGTGTACAAGTGAGGCATCGGGGGAAGTGTACAATTTTGGGGCCTTTCCGGTGTAGTGTACTAAAAGGGGCAATCGGTTTTATTTGGTACAGGTTTGAGGCATGGTTTTAAATACGGGGTTTAAGGCATGGGTTTGAAAGTGTAAAATGAAAGGGGCCCTGGGTTGTAGGGGAAACGGGTTTAAGGAAATGGTTTAGTGTAAAGGGTAAGGAAATCGGTTTAGTGTCAGGGTGGAGGCATCCTGTACGGGGGTAAAAGGCATCTTTTAGTGTACAGGGTAATGCATGGGGGTGTAGGAAACGGGGTAGGGGCATGGGTGTTTTGTGCCAGGGTAAGGAAAATCGGTGTAGTGTGGGGGCTAAAAGGTCTTGGTGTATTACAGGTAGGAGGAAATGGGTGTATTTTAAAACGGGGAAAGAGGCATCGGTTTTTAGTGTAGGGGGTTTGGAGGCCCACGGGGGTTGTAGGGGGTTTAGAGGAAAGGGGTTGTAGGGGTACAGGGTAGAGGCATCTGAAAGTGTACGGGGTAGAGGCATGGGTGTAGAAAGGGTACAGGGTAGAGACATCGGGGGAAGGGAGTGGTACGGGTTAGAGGCCCCCGGGTAGTGAGTGGTGCGGGATTTAGACACTGGCGTAGTAGGGTCCCGGGGTAGAGGCGTCGGGTGCAGCTACAGGGGTAGAGGCGTGGGGTGCAGCGTAAAGGGTTTAAGGGGCGGGGGTGGCGGGGTACGGGGTGGGGAGTTTCGTGCAGCGTCCGGGGTAGGGGGCGCGGTGCGGGTTTTCAGGGTAGAGGGGTGGGTCCCGGGTACAGGGTTAAGAGGCGTGGGTTTTGCAGCGAAACAGGGTAGAGGCGTGGGTGAAGCGTACGGGATAGAGGCGTCGGGGAAGTGAGGGTTGCAGGGTAGACTTCTGTGATTTTAAATGGTGCGGGTTTGGGCGTCGGGGGTTTAGTGACGGGTGAAAGGGGGGGGGCATGGGTGCAGCGTACGGGGTGGGAGGCATCGGTGCAGCTTTTACAGGGTAGAGGCATCGGTGCAGCGTACGGGGTAGAGGCATCGGTGCACGAAAGGGGTTAGGGGCATCGGTGAGCGTACGGGGTAGAGGAAATGGGTGCAGCTTTTAACGGGGTTAGAGGCATGGGTACAGGGTAGAGGCACAGTGAGGTACAGGGTAGGGGCTCGGTACGGGGTAAGGCATCGGTGCAGCGATACGGGGTTTAGAGGCTGGTACAGGGTAAAAGGCTGGGTTGAGCGTACGGGGGTAAAAGGGCTGGGTACAGGGTAAAGGGTGGGTTGCAGCGTACAGGGAAAGGAGGCGCGGTGCAGCGTACGGGGTAGAGGAATCGGTGAAGTTTTCAGGGTAAAGGATCGGTGTAGTGTCGGGGGTTAGAGGCATCGGTTGCGTACAATGTAGAGGCTTTCGGGGGTAGCGAACGGGGTGGGAGGCATGGGTTTTACCCGAAACGGTAGGGCATCGGTGTAGCGAAACGGGGTAGAGGCATGGGGTGTATTTGTACGGTTTGGGGCCATGGGTTGTAGGTACAGGGTTTGGCATCGGTGTAGTGTACAGGGTAAAAGGCATGGTGTATTGTACAGGGTAGGGGCTACTGTTTTAGTTTTCAGGGTAGAGGCATGGGTTTTGTGTCCCAATGTAGAGGCACGGTGTATTAAAAGGGAGGGGCAATGGGTTTATTGTACGGGGTTAGGAAATGGGTGATTGTAAAATTTTAAGGGGCATGGGTGTAGTGTAAAATGTTGGAGAAGGCCAAGGGGTCGTGCAAGAAAAGGACCCCGGGAAGGACGGGTAAAAATTTTGGGGGTTCCAGGAAAGGGCATGGGTTGTGTGTAAAATGTTAGGGGAAATCGGTGCGGGTAGAAAAAAGGGGGGAAAGGCATCGGAAAAAATGAACAGGGGGGAGGCTTTCGGGTGTGTGTACAGGGAAAGAGGAAACTTTTAAAAGGTTTTCCCGGGTAGGGCTTTCCTGACAGGGTAGGGGCCCAAGGGGTTAGGGTAAATGTAAAAGGCAAAGGTGTTGGTTTTCCCAAAAAAAGACCCTTGGGTGTAGTGTAAGGATAGGGCATCGGAAAAAGGTACAGGATAGGGGCAGCGGTGTATTTAACGGGGTAGGGGCACCCTTTGGTGTGTAAAAATGAAAGGGGGCATGGGTTTTTGTTTTAACAGGGTAGGGGGAATCGGTGTATTGAACAGGTAGGGGCCATCGGTGTAGTGTACAAAAAAGGACCCCTTTTTCGGGGAGGAATGGGTGTAGTGTACAGGGTAGAGGATCGGGGGTAGGGGTTCAGGGAAAGAGGAAATGGTGTGTGTGCGGGGAAAGGGGCCCTTTCGGTGTAGTGTGGGGGGTAGAGGCATCGGTGTAGTGTTAGGGGTAGGGGCTTTCGGTGTAGTGAAAGGGGGTAGGGGAAACGATTTAGTGTAGGGGGGGTAGGGGAAAATGGGTTATTTGAACGGGGTAGAGGCATCGGGTAGTGTACGGGGTAAAGGCATCTTTTTAAAGTAAGTGGTAAAAAGGGTAGAGACATCGTGAAAAGTGAGGTACGGGGTTTAGAGCACCTTTTTGAAATGAGTGGTGCGGGGTTGGAAGGCCCCGGGGTGAAGAGGGGGTGAAAGGGGGGCGTCGGTGCAGCGTACGGGGGTAAGGCAGGGTTGTAGTTACGGGGTAAAAGGCGTGGGTTTGCAGGTACAGGGTAGAGGCGTGGGTGAAAAGGTCCCGGGGAAAGAGGCGTGGTTTTGAAAAGCGTAAAGGCTTAGGCATGGGTTGCAGTGTAAAGGGTTTGAGGCATCGGTGTAGGGTTACAGGGTAAAAGGCGTCGGTGCAGCGTACAGGGTAGAGGCGTGGGTGAAAGTGTACGGGGTTTGAGGCTGGGTTGCAGCGAAAAGGGGGTAAAAGGCCCGTGGGGTCCAGCTACGGGGTTGAGGCTCGGGGGCCACCCGTCCCAGGGTAGGGGGGGTGGGTGCAGCGTAAAAGGATAAGGCGTCGGGTAGTGACTGGGGGAAGGGAAAAGGCGCCCGGTGTAAGGGGGTTGGTGCAGGGTAAGGGGGTGGGGTGTATATGCTGGGGCGGGGTAGGGGCGTCGGTGTAGGACGGGTGCAGGGTAGAGGCGTCGGTGAAAGTGACTGGTCCCGGGGAAAGAGGCTCGGTCTTCAAGTATGGGGCTTTCGGGGCAGCGTACAGGGTAGAGGTTTGGGATGCGGGGAAAGGGGGTAAGGCATCGGTACGGGGGTAAGGCATCAGGCAGCTTTACGGGGTAGAGGCATCAGTGCAGCGAAACAGGGTAGAGGCATCTTTTGCAGCGTACAGGGGGGCGGGTTTTGCAGCGAAAGGGTAAAAGGCATCGGTACAGGGTAGAGGCTTGGGTGCAGCGTACAGGGTGGGAGGGGGTCGGTGCGGCGTAGGGGGTTAGAGGCATGGTGCAGCGAAAGGGTAAGGGGCCCGGTGAAAAGCTTTCGGGGAATAGGGAATCGGTGAAGGGGATTGGTAGAGGCTCGGGAAGTGTACAGGCTAGGGGGCCCCTCGGGTGTAGTGTACGGGCCTAGGGCCATGATTTGTATTTTTTAAAAACAGGTAAGGCATGGTGAAATGTACAGGAAAAAGGCTTCGGTGTATGTACAGGCAAAAGGCACCGGTTTTAAGTGAAAGGGGGTAGGGTTTTCGGTGTAGGTACGGGTAGAGGCATCGGGGGTAGTGAAAGGGTAGAGGCATGGGTTGTAGTTTTTAACAGGGAAAAGGGCACAGTTTTAGTGTACGGGTTTAAGGGGCTCGGTGTAGTGTACGGGGGTAGGGGCTTGGGTGTAGTGAAACAGGCTTAAAAGGCATCGGTGCCGTGAACAGGCTTGAGGCATCGGTGTAGGTACAGGGTAGAGGCGTCGGTGTGGTACAGGTAGAGGCATGGTGCAGGTACAGGTAGAGGGTGGTGTAGTGACTGGTGCAGGGACGAGGCACTGCTGTAGTGACTGGTACAGGGTAGAGGGTGGTGCGCGTACGGGGGTAGAGGGTCGGTGAGCACAGGGTAAGACTCGGTGTAAGAGATTTCACGGTTTCCATTGTAAGAAAAGGACGGATTCTGGAGATGTTCTTCAGGTGCAGGTGAACAAAGCGGATACAAGTTTTAAATTAGGGAGTAAAGGGGAAGATAAAAAATGGTATGAAGCAAAACCGGGCCTGCTACCCTTTGGAAATTATGATGAACAGAAATAGCATGGTGGGGTTGGTTGTAGTTGGGGATGAATAGAAGTTCAGTTTTAGGAAATTTAGTTGGGATAGAGAGAGGGCATGTCAGGACACGGGACGACGTCCTGGGGTTTTTTTGCAGGTTAGGAGTGATTGTAGTCGGTTTGGGACTGGGGGTTGGGGGGCCCCCCCGGGAGTTGATCTGGGGGGGCCCTGCCTACTGTACGTAATAGTGTGTCCGGCCTCTCGGACATAAATGCGCCCATTTTACCACATAATACAGTGTGCAAAAAAGAACTGTATTGTGTAGTACAATAGCAAGTGAGTCACATACCTGTCTATCTCACATGTCTGTCAGTCTAGCATATCATAGACACAGGGCTAGATCCATCATAGCCCCACTCCACCTCCATACAATATCCCCCCCCACCCCCTTAAAAATCCCCCTCCACCCACATACAATATCCCCACCACCCACATACAATATCCCCACCACCCACATACCATATCCCCTCCACCCACATATAACAATATCCCCCTCCACCCACATATAATATCCCCCTCCATGTTTCCCTTGGTCACGCCCCTCACCACCTTCTAAAATAAACACCAGCAAAAAGTATAAGTGTAACTCCTATCACAGGGTCAGGTGTTCCCTCACTCTTACAGTCAGGTACACATGTACACTACCACTATACAAATGCCGATATAACACCACCACATGGAGACCACATAGTGATCAGACACCAGCTCAGGTCACATTACAGTGAATACAGCACTGATCCAATATAGAAGTAAAATAAGCCCTGAAATCAGGGACTCACCGGAGATGTCATATCTGATGAGTCATTCTCTTCTCTTGAGTCGTTCTTTTTCTCTTTTCTTCTGCATCCGTTCCACACCGTCATGATGACTTGTCCCGGCCACAACTCATCCCTGCAGAAATTACACACAAATATCTTAGAATCCTCAATTTTCCAGCATCTCTTTACCTATTTCCACCTCTGTACAAACTGCCCAGGGGTGGGAGAGCGGGTACAAGCCATAACTTAGAGGCCTAGTATCCTGAGGGGTTGAAGGGTGGGGAAAGGACTAACCCCATGGAGATAATGCAGGAGTATACAGGCAGTTAGGGCCTCCCTTTAGCTAGTCAGGGCCTCCCTTTAGCTAGTCAGGGCCTCCCTGTAGCTAGTCATGGCCCCCCTTTAGGTAGTCAGGGCCCCCTTTAGTAGCCAGGGCCCCCCTTTATGTAGCCAGGGCCCCCTTTATGTAGCCAGGGCCCCCTTCAGTAGTCAGGGCCCCCTTCATGTAGCCAGGGCCCACTTTATGTAGCCATGGCCCCATTTAGTATTCAGGGCCCCCATTTTTTAGCCTGGTCCCCCTTTATGTAGCCAGGGCCCCCCTTTATGTAGCCAGGGCCCCCCTTTATGTAGCCAGGGCCCCCCATAGTAGCCAGGACCCCCAATTTGTAGCCAGGGCCCCCAATAGTAGCCAGGGCCCCCTTTAGTAGCCGGGGCCCCCCTTAGAGTCAGGGCCCCCTTGTTAGGGCCCCCTTAGTAGCACAGGGCCCCCATTAGTAGTCAGGGCCCCAGTTGTAGCCAGGGCCCCCTTTGTAGTCAGGGTTCCCCTGTAGGTGCCAGGGCCCCCTTTTAGTACCAGGGCCCCCCTTAGTTAGTCGGGGCCCCCCAAATTATTAGCCAGGGCCCCCCTTAATAGTTTTAAAAAAAAAAAAACCACCACTTACCGGGCTCCCGGCTCCGCTCCTGGCAGGTCCCGGCCGCTCCGAGCTCCCCGCCGGCTCCTGCCGCCCTGCATAGGCGGCGCGGGGAAGTGACGTCACCGCGCCGCCTACGTCAGCAGTAGGGGCTGGCGCCTGGCGTCTTCAGCCTGCCAGGGAGATCAGCGCAGTGCTAGTGGCGCTGTGCTCCGCTGACACCGCGCAGCCCCAGGAGTCGGGGACATTAGTCCCCAATCCCGGGCCGGTCTCTGGACGCTCGGACGCAGGTCCCGGCGTTCAGTGACCGGATGCGCGGCGGGCCCGGGGAGCGGCGGCACTGCCTCCGGGGCCCCCAGCAGCTCGGGGTGGCCCACCGGGGGATTCACCGATCCCCCGGCGGCCAGTCCGAGCCTGTGTGTAGTTGAGTGTCATCAGCATAAAGATGGTACTGGAAGCCAAATCTGCTGGTGGTTTGTCCAATGGGGGCTGTGTAGATTGAAAAAGAGGAGGACCAAGAATAATTTCCCCGAGGAACCCCGGCAGCAAAGAGAAGAGGAGAGGGGGTAGGCCAAAAATGAGACTCTGAAAGAGCGGTCAGAGAGGTAGGATAAGAACCAAGAGAGAGTGGTGTCCTGGAAGTCATCTAAAAGTAAGGGGGCAGCGCTGAGCTAATATTAAACATTAGACCTCACAGAGGTGCAAGACTTAACGAGAGAGAAGACCCTTTTGAACTTAATATTGACTAACAGACTAGTGGAAATAGTATATTAAATTTAAATTCCTTTTTCTTTAAACAACATTTTATTTGCCCCAAGAAGAATACATTTCAAAAATTAGCAAGTCAATACACACTCTTTAACCCCATAAATATGGGGGGGGCAACATTTTTTCTTTTTTACAATACAAATTTGTAAAACATAAGAAAGGTTACTATATAATACAATTTCGGACTTTATTATCTTCACATCATCTAGCAAATCAGTAAGAAAAAAACTTAAAGTAGAAATTTAAAACCCAAAAGCCGAAAATGGTACCAAATAACCATTAACAACAAGATAAGGGAGTGGGAAAATACGCGGTCACTTTAATTATTTGTTGTCGACTGTTCTGGGTAAATTTAAATTTTCTTAGAACTTCTCAAATTTTTAGTTTTTGAACCGAACATTTTACTGTTTGTTCGAGTAAAGTTCTAGTTCGCCGCGTTTTCAATTTCATTTTCAGCGTTTTTCCTCCTTTTTTTGGCGCCACCAAATCACCTTTTCCATTTTGGCCCCACCCCAATCTCCTTTCTGCACTTTTAGTCCATCCAATAAACCTTTCTCCCCTTTTTGGAAACCATCCAATCATTCAGAGCAAATAGAAGGGGCAAAAATATATCACTGAGGTTAGAGCTTCATTGGCTCAAGATCACATGCCCCCGTTATTATATTTCACTGTATTGCATTGTAATGCCTTTTCCCAGCTCACTCTCTGTCTGTAAAAACTGCCATAGCATTTTCCTCTCCATAAACGCAATAGTTAGGGATTGGAAATTCTGGCTGCATCTTTAACCCCCCCAAAGGCGGGTTTTTTGGCAACATCTCAAGGTCACACAATCCCCTAACTCTCATATACATGGATATATATTATATAGCGTGTTTTGGGGGTTCATTAATTGTATAAACATCCCATCCCCCAAATCCCAAGTTCAAAGGGCTTTTGGCCCTCCTCAGGGTGCGGGCCCCAAGCAGTGCTACCGCCACCTCCTGTACTAATCTCTGTTTCCCAGCTGCCCTCATTTTTTTCATTACCCAAATTGAAAGGGGAATGAAGTTTTTTACCTTAAAAATTTTTTTTCTGTCACCTTAAGCCAATTTTTTCACTTGGAAATTCCCGCTTTCCCTCACCTGTATAGGTATAAAAACCAGAACATTTTCTCCCAAGACTTTAAGGGGGTTAAAAGTTGAATAAACTTCAAACCAATTCACAAAGTTCAAAGTTCAATCAACTAAAAATTTTTCTGTCAGTTAACCCCAACTTAATCCTTTACTAATGGGTTTTTGCAATCCCCCCAAACATGCCTTTGACTATTCACAAAAACCATTAGTGTATTTTAAAAATTTTTTACCATCTCTCGCTTTCTTCTTGCTCATAAATTTCCTATAAATCCCTTTCCCAAATTTTTATTTTTTTTTTTTAGTAACTTTTTGTCCCCCCGGGGTATATTTGATCCTTATAAATAAGTTTGGGTTTTAGTTTTTATAAATTTTATGGATGGTAAATCCCCTTCGAGCCATTTAAACAAAAAAAAAAATCGTTTTGCTATAAAACACGACATTATCACGGGCAACGCCTGAGACCTCATTCCGTACTCACCTTTTCTAAATGCCGTTAACAAGAACACTAAGGGAGAGAGCCGCAGTGGACCCCCTCCTAATGGACAGCAATAAATTCCTAATTCCCTTGCAATATAACTGCACTCACGGCATGCCCACAAACCATGATACAGACCCGGAATGTCAGAGAATTTGGGCCTTTCCTTATCCTCCGTCAAGGGGCCTTTGGGTGGGATTTAAAAGCAAAATGGGGAAGTGAACATTTTTTAAATGTGTCTCCCACCACTTCTCTCTAATAATATGCTTTCTTACTAAACTGCAACCCCTGAGGACATCCACTTATCCTTTAAGAAAAAACTTCAGGAAGGAGTAGCTCTAGCAGTTAAGAGAGATCTTTAATCTCAGGGACCTGGACAATGTTTCATTAGAAAAATGTTACAGTAACTTGGATACTGGAGTAGGGAGGTGGATAAAGGAATTTATTCGGATTGTGTAAGGTAGGGATTTTTTCCTATAGTGAGGAAAATTGGCTTCTACCTCATGGTGGTTTTGCCTTTCTCTGGATCAACACTGTAAAATAATAGGCTGGACTGGATGCACATGAGGCTTTTTTTCGGCCATGCGAACTATGTAATTGTCCCCCCAGCATGTGTCACCACAGTCACGGCCTCTTCAAGGATATTGGGATTGATGATGTTACCTGATACCCTAAAGATGCCTGTGATGCCACCAAACATGTTGAAGGGCAGTGATTACTCCTTTTAAAACACTAGGACCTTATGTGTTAGACAGTATAGTACTTACAGCTGGTGCACTGCAGGTCCCACTGCAATATTTATATTGCCTTAAAGTATGTCAGCTCAAAACAGATGCCTCAGAACACAGACTCTGAAGCGACTGTTTTAATGACACCTTTATTTGACCATGGTCCTTTGCAAATAAAAAATGGGTGATAGCTGGGAGATTTGATTTTGTGTTGTATAAGTTTATTGGGGTATTTCTTGAGGGATATGATACTTCTAGCTTTGGCTTAAAAACTGCAGTGGAAGTTTTTCCAAAATGCAGAGCAAAAAGTAATCTGCTCAACTGATGGATGTGAGGCACAAACTCAAAAACCACTTGTAGTATTCATAGAAGAAAGGTGATTCATCTTCCCATAAGAGCATGCCTTACTGAGTAGCCATAAAATTGTACAGGGAACACAGTGTGCAAATCCTGCTGATAAATTTCGAGCAAACATGCATTCTATGACTAAGGACAAGTTATACAATTTTATAGCTATTCAATAAATTGTGCATTGATGGGAAGCTGGATCACCTTCTTTTTTCCCAAATAAGCCATGTGTGAAACCATAGTAAATGGAAAATATATAAACTTATCTAATTTTTGGTTTTTATCCTCACAGATTATTCCAATAGAAGTTCTGAGGGACACTTATTGGTATCTCTAAAAGTAGAAGATGAAGATGTAAGGCAGCACTTTTCAGGAAATCTCAATAACATCAATGAACATTCAGGACTTCAGAGGACAGATCTATCTTTTAATACTCCTAACCATGAGGAACATTCTCCTTCACAAAGTAAAGGACAGAAAGAGGACATGAGAATTCAGTGTGGTGAACATTTTATAAAAAGCTCAGCTCTTTTTACACAAAGAAAAATGCACACGGAGAAGAAAATTCATACCTGTTCAGAATGTGGAATGTCCTATAGACAGAAATCATGTCTTGTCATACATGAGAGGATTCACACCGGAGAGAAACCCTTCTGCTGTTCAGAATGTGGGAAGTGTTTTAACCATAAGACCAAACTTGTTAGACATGTGAGAATTCACACAGGAGAAAAGCCATACTCCTGTTCGCAGTGTAGGAAATGTTTTACTAATAAATCAGACTGTGTTAAACATGAGAGAATTCACACGGGAGAGAAGCCCTACTCATGCTCAGAATGCAAAAAGTACTTTATTGACCGTTCAAGCCTTCTTAGACACGTGAGAATTCATACAGGAGATAAGCCATATTCATGTTCACTATGTGGGAAATGCTTTACGAATAAGTCAGAACACGTGACACATAATCGAATTCACTCAGGCGAGAAGCCGTATTCCTGTTCAGAATGTGGGAAATGTTTTTCGAGAAAATCGGCTCTTAATCTACATCAGAGAAGTCATTCGGGAGAGAAGCCATACTCCTGTTCAGAATGTGAAAAATGCTTCATGGACCAATTGAGTCTTCTTAGACATGAGAGAAGTCACACAGTACATAAGCCACATTCATGTTCACAATGTGGGAAATGTTTTACCAGAAAATCAACTCTTCGTGTACATGAAAGAAGTCATTCAGGGGAAAATCCATATTCCTGTTCAGAATGTGAGCAATGCTTTTCAGATCAATTAAGTCTTGTTAAACATCAGAGAAGTCACACAGGGGAGAAATCCCATTCCTGTTCGCAATGTGGGAAATGTTTTACAAATGAACCAGAATGTGTTGCACATGAGAGAAGTCACACAGCAAAGAACCCACATTCATGCTCTGAATGTGGGAAGGGCTTCACGAGTAAATCAAAACTTGTTAGACACGAGAGAATTCACACGGGAGAGAGGCCATATTTATGTTCAGAATGTGACAAGTGCTTCGCAGATCAATCGGGTCTTATAAGACATATGAGAATTCACATAGGTTTGTAGCAGTGGAAAATGAAGAACGAACTGGAGCATGTTGAACATGGGAGAATTCACACAATTTTGATGTTCTTACATCGATGATGTTTTACGAGGAAATTGCATTTTAAAAATCACCAGAGAATTCATGTAGAGAAGAATATTTAAATTGTGTGGTATGTTAGAGGAGCAAAATAAGTTTGTTTTTATCAAGATTTTAGGTCGTTTTGCAAATATATTTATTAGTATCTCTGAGATGCTTTGTGGGTACAACTCTCTTCAGGTCATTTCACTGCATCTTCATAAAGTTAAGGTCAACACTCTGACTCGGCTATTCCAATACACAAATACAGTGGTACCTTGAGATATGAGTTTAATTCGCTCTGTGACCCTGCTCTTAACTCAAATTACTCTTATGTCAAAGCAAATTTTCCTATAAAATGAATTGAAACTCTTAACTCGAAGCAAAAGATGGACCAAGCGACTGCTCTTATCTCAAAACACTCAAGTCAAGAAGCTCTTAAGGGGTTGTCTCACTACATTGATTCCTCTTACCTCAGTCCTATTTTCTTGGTTTCATTTTGAATTCAGGGGCGTGTTTTCTACCTTCTATTAGGCTGCTGTAGAAGCCAGGTCTGTAGCTATAGTGACCTGAGGAGCTGATTCAGCCCATACAAGAGGGGATATCTAGGAATAGGTAGGACACTGTTAATGAACATATATTGTAAAGTGACTGGTTTTTGCAAAATCTTTAATATAAAAGGCAGCAATCCTTGTAGTGAGACAACCCCGTTAAGTCAAGGTACCACTGTATTCTTATTCCACCATTCTTTAGTTGATTTTGTGTCCTTTGGATCATAGTCTTGTTGTATCACTCGTTGTTTCTTCAGTTACAGGTGATAGATGAATTCTTTCTTGCACCTGATGATACTGCGATTTGCCCCTTAGAGGTATTTTTCTGGCTTTAGGAAAGGGGCACAATTTGTAAAATGTAAAAATCAAAAAAGAAAATAAAAAAAAATAAAAAACTGACAACTACAACTTTTAGGCTATGTCTACACCGCACAGCTTTATGATCGTATTTTCGGTGGTTTTAGGATTTTAAAATTGCCAAAAGTGCAATCGTTCGTTCAGCCCCGTAAATTACAATAGAAAAGACGACCTGTCTTTCAGTGCCGGTGTATTATCCAACATGTTGTATAATATGCCGGCGCTTTTAGTTTTCTTGGCGTCTTCCCATATAATACAATACAATTGTATGGGCGACATAAAAAAAAAAAACTAGAAGCGACCGCGGTTTTTCGCACAAAACGTGACAAAAAACACGGTCGTGCATTGGAAAGAAATGGCTGCTTTCAGCTGCTTTTTGGCCAATTCAGTGTAAACATAGCCTTAGACTTGCCCCAACGACTCTTAAACTATCTATTTTTCATACAAATTATCCACAATGGACAGTTAACACAATTAAAAATTTTTAGTGACAGATTTTGCTCTAAATGTAAAAATAATTTAAAATACTTTTTTAAGCATTTTCTTTTATGTTCTAAGGAAAAATTCCAATGTAAAAATTACATAAATGTAAAGTTTTTTTATGTACCACAGAGAAAAGGCAAAAACATTGTAAAATAAACTGTGTGAGAAAACAGAGATTTCATACCCACAAGTACTAAAAAAATGAAATGTCTGGCGTGGGGATTAATGGGCTGGCTGGGAAGTGATTAGGAAAATTCATCTTCTGACACCTACTAGAAAACCTTTGGTAGAAATTAGATGAAAAAAGCCACTCCTGCCTGAGGTGCTGGTCACAGCAGGAACAGTTGCGAGTTTCAAGAACGGCTTAGATAACTATCTGAAACTAAACAATATTAATACGTATGTAACCATGCAAAACTCCGGATTCTGGCTGGTGGAGGGTCTGGGGTAAGAGATGGGGGTCTCCCCTGGAGCAAATTGGTTCTTGCACTGTGGGTTTCAGGGAATTAACCAATGGGGAGTCTGGGCTTGAACTCCTTGTCTCTCTCGCTTCACCAACATTTTCCCCACCCTTGGTTGAACTTGATGGATCTTTTTTCAACCATACTAACTATGTAACTGCCTGAAGTCTGTTGTAAAGGTTGTAGCTTAGAGGCTAAAAGAAAATAAATCCGTTCTTTGGCTAAGCCTCCACCGTGTAAATTCAGACGATCACTATCCACACCGTCCATTCCAGTCTGCCCTGATGTGGGCGACGAACCCTCTTGGATGAAGACATCAAGACATTGTGGGTATCTCCAATAAACTCTGCTGAAAAGATCAAGTCATTGTGGAAACTGTTATCCTTGGTCAGAACGGGGCTATTATAACCGCTGACCCCTCTCTTCAATGGATTTATTAAAGTTTCTATGAAGAATGGAAACCTGGAGAAAAATGTTCTCCCAACTTATGGTCCAGTTGGTGAATGAGTCAACTGTTTCCAAGTGATTCTGTTTTTAATGAGAATAAAACTTCCAGAGTTTTGCCTTCTTCCTCGTAGTCATTGGGTCTATAGTAGACATGCCCCATGTCTTCACTAGAAGATTGAATTTCAGATTCAGTTTAAATTTTAAGGGACTCGGTAGATTTCTCCTGAAGGGATCTCATTGTGAAGACTCTTTTTAAATGAATTGCAGACGTCGTGCCGAAATTCTGTCCTGTCCAAGCCATCAACTTCTTGAGCCCAGTCATTAACCATGAACGACTTGCTTCTCCCACTTGATCACTCGATAGACCACATAGAGATTATGGCATCTTATCAACACATTCTTTTTCTTGACCAGTTTCTGTAAACTGAATAGCACCAACGTTGTGGCCTTTAACTACATCTAAAGATTTTGCACATGGCCACCTAAACCTGAGGTCATGGGCATAACTACAGCCATTGCGACCGCCATGGGACCCAGTCAGGTACAAGAACATAGTAACTTCTTGAAGGGAACAATTAGTCGGTGGCTTTCCAGCACTACTATGTGGGTTCCCTAATGTATGGCTGTATTCTTTATGTCTTTAATTATTGCTGCCGCCTTAGTTTTTAGTCATTAGGTGGTGGGGCTCCATCTCATTTTGCTATGTGGCCCTCTGAATTCTAGTTACGCCCCTGGATGAGGTGTTTATAAGAATGATTTATTTAGAATGATCTCCTCTCTCAGAAAGACATCCCTTAAAAGATTGCTGGGTTTTAACTACCATTTGAGGCTCCACTTGGTAGAGGTCCTCAAAATTGCCTGAGCTCTTAGATTCTTGGTGTTACCATCCCAATGTGCCATGTCCAGCTGCAGCTCCCTCATATCGGATTTGGCTAAAGTGACTGCCTCTTTGCTGGAAGTGTAAAAACAAAACATGGTCAGCACATCCAATTTGAAAAATGAGTATATTGGTGCACACTGGTGTGGCATCCAAAAGCAATCCAAATACTATCAGCAGCACGCTATAGGCACTAAAAAAAACAGCCAAGGGAAGAAAGGAATTTTTTGAAAAGCATTTCTGCTACTTTGGAATATTCTTAGTGTATATTTTTATTAAAACTGTAAAAGTGCAAGGTGACCTCAATCCAGATGGGAACCTACATTATATATCACCTTTCTTGATGTCTGTTCAGACCTCCACATTTCAGGGAGAGAAAATTCCAGCTATAACCTGATCTGATTAAAAAAAACCTGTGCAGATGGGTGGAGTGTAAAAACCAAGATGGGGGCAGCCACTTCTCCGTACATACAGTCTAAAAACAAAATATGGTTAGTACATCTGTTTTGAAAAATGAGTATATAGGTGCACGCTGGTGTGGTAGCCAAAAGCAATGTTAACAGAACACAATATCAGTAGCACTCTATAGGCACTAAAAAATTTTTACTGGAGCCAAACACAACCTTCCTTAACAACATCGACTGGCAAAAAGAGGTCCTCGTTAGTGATAGTAGCAGGGACTACTGACACCCCTTCCCCAAAATATATTTAAAAAAAAATCAATATTGTAAACTATCAATCACAGAAGAATGGAGGCTTACTGATCCTCACGACTGATCTACAGAAGGATACAGAGAAGCCGCAATTCCTTATAGGCACAGGTTTCACCAACAAAAGGGGGTGGTTACCTTAATATCTTACCTGAACATAAATAAAATTTTATATAGGTTGTCAATCACACCGTGCTGGTGTTACTTCATATTGGTGATGGCCCTACCAAATCAAACATCCCATATCCCTATACTTGCAAATACAATGGCTTAAATAGAAATTTCCAGCAAAATGCTGAAAAAGTCCCGGTGCGCTGAAGGGGAGATTGCACAAGTGTAATACCAGTATGAAAAGGAAGGAGTGGAGCTGCATGGCATCAGATACATAGGCTTTTATGGGATGCCTGTCTAATATACAGTCAGCACTGTAGGGCTCTAGGCTGAAAGGGATATACAAATGTCTTTTTTTGGCCTTACAAACGATGTAACTATATAGTCTTGGAGGTTCCAATCAAATAATAGGAGTGTCACTAGTAAGCTGTAACGCCAGCATGGTGCAATACATAGAGCTACACCCCATATAAATGTTTATGTATGAGCAGGTATGATATTAAAGCAACCACTCCGCTCACACACAGAAGGTGTGGAGCACTCCGCCTATTAGTACTTTACATTCATGTACTCTCCCATATAGCTTTGTGGCTTCTCTGATTCCTATTAGAAATAGTTTTTTAACCTGCCTTGGATCAGTACGTATGACTCCATTTTTCTTTTAGATTCCCCCATGTGAGTACAAAACTTACTACACGTATACATTCAGGATACATGAGGGCAAAGACACAACGTGTAATCCACCAGACTGCCTTCCCATTCTAGGTACAAGTGGTAAAATTGTCTGGGACACCTATAACCCTGTCACGCCGCTACCATCAGGATTAGTGGATGATGGCTTACCTGTTTGCAGTTGCTGTCCTTGCTGCTCCATGGCTGCTGCTCTCATTTCCCTTTTGCTCTACATACATCCTGATCATATTTATTGCCGTAGGGTGCAACGGGCTCGGGCTTCCTGTGCCAATCGCTTTCCACCCATGAGGTTATAACCAGTGTTGGTCTGGGGTGTAGAAGGCCCATAAGAGGAGTTTATTTTAGGGCCTCCCAGTTCAGTTGTTTCTGAGCCCACTGGTGGGCCACCCTACAGCTACTATAAATGACTGTAGATGGCTCCTATAATCTGCCTCTTGCCTTTTTCTTCTCTTTCTCTGATTTTCTGCCTCTTCTGAGGATGCAAATGCAGTTAAAAAAACAACTCCAGGTCTTCAATGCTCAGGGACCCACCAGGGGTTTCCTCTATTCCCTAGTTGGCCAGTCTAAGCCTGGTTATGAGCCAACGCCTTCACACACTTACTGCCTGATCCTTGTTTGTGTCTTATCGGTTGCTCCTGTCCTTGTGGGTTCCTGTTGGCTTGTGTTTTGTTGCCGTTCCTCTTGGTCCCTGCTTGTGCCTTGTTTGGGTCTGTTCCTCCTGTGTATCCTTGTATGTTTGAGCTCCTAGCCGGTCTCTTTTTTTTTTTTCTGTTCCTTATCCTGTCTTAGTCTGAGCCATGGCCTCCATTTATGTCTGTTCTAAGGCCTCCATTTAATGCTTCTGTTTGCATTGTCTGTTCTTTGTTTCCTGTTTCGGTTTGTTGCCTCTCTCTTTGGTTTGCGCCTCGGATCCGCCTCGTTAGCTACCGTTGCTGGGGACTGCTTTGAGGTCGCACCCGGCGGCTATCGGGGTAAGACAAGCTTACGATCAAAGGCTCTGTGAAGAACCTGATGACGGCTTAGTTGAGCCTCCTCGGACCAAGTTCAGTATTGGCTCAGTAGGTCCACAATCAGCTTTAACTCACCAAATTCGTTGCACACACCCTCCTAGAAAAAGGCTGCCATTTGTACCTGATTAATTTTTACACCAGTGTTCCCCTTCTTAAATGTCTGATAGTAAGAGAAAAACAAAGCTTGCAGAACACCGCCAAAGACCTTACTAAGCCAAAGACTAAAAATTGGTGAGAACATAGATGGTGGTTCGAGGGGGATTCTTGAAATATAACGATAAAAAAAGATATCCATTTGCTTACATCAATAGATGGTGAAAGAAGAAGCTCCTACCCCTGGCTCAACTGCTAAAATCTGAAAGCCTCTTTGTATACAGTCTATATTCTAAAAGTCTCACAGGAAATGAGCTAGGATTCTGCAGTGCCCTCTATAGGATGTAGTGTTGCTCAAGTCACATCTCACTGAGACTTGGAATTAGTCTGGTAATGGCAGTGAGTTCATCTATTTCGTGGTGTTGCTCTTCGTCAGTGCAGAGTAGAATAATGGTTGGCAAGGTGAGAGGCTTTAGGTGTAGTGTTAAAAGGTTAATGCTTATCACTAGGAAAAGGCACCATGTAAGTGTGTGGAGACATACAGTGGGTAGAATAAGTATTTGATACAGTGGCAATTTTGCAAGTTTTCCCCACCTACAAAGGATGGAGAGGTCCGTAATATTTATTGTAGATACATTTCAAATGTGAGAGACAGAATCTAGAAAAAATCCAGAAAATCACATTGTAAGATTTTGAAATAATTAATTTGCATTTTATTGCATGAAATAAGTATTTGATCCCCGACCAACCAGTAAGAAATCTGGTGCTCACAGAACTCTTAGTTTCTCTATAAGAAGCCTCCAACTCTGCACTCATTACCTGTATTTATTGAACCTGCTTGAACTCATTACCTGCATAAAAGACACCTGTCCTCACACTGAATCAATCACACTCCAACCTCTCCACCATGGCCAAGACCAAAGAGCTGTCTAAGGACACCAGGGACAAAATTGTAGAACTGCACAAGGCTGGGATGGGCTACAGGACAATAGGCAGCAGCTTGGCAAGAAGGCAACAACTATTATTAGAGAATGGAACTAATACAAGATGACTCAATCGTCCTCGGTCTGAGGCTCCATGCAAGATTTCGCCTCGTGCGGTAAGAATGATTCTGAGAAAGGTCAGGAATCAGCCCAAAACTACATGGGAGGACCTGGTCAATGATGTGAATAGAGCTGGGACCACAGTCTCAATGATTACTGTTAGTGACACACAATGCCGTCATGGATTAAAATACTACAGGGCACGCAAGGTCCCCCGCTCACGCCAGCACATGTCCAGGTCCATTGACCATGTGGATGATCCAGAGGAGGTGGGAGCAGGTCATTGGGTCAGATGATCCCACTCACCATGTTTGGAGGAAGAAGAAGGATGAGTACAGCCCCAAGAATGCCGTGCCATCTATGAAGCATGGGGGTGGAAACAAGATGACTGCACAATATTGAAGGGAGGATGGATGGAGCCATATATCATGAGATTTTGGCCAACAACCTCCTTTCCTCAGTAAGAGCACTGAAGATGGGTCATGGCTGGGTCTTCCAGCAGGACAATGACCCGAAACATACAGTCAGGGGAACTAAGGAGCGGCTCCATAAGAAGCACTTCAAGGTCCTGGAGTAGCCTAGCCAGTCTCCAGAACTGTACCCAATTGGAAATCTGCGGAGGGAGCTGAAACTCAATGTAGCCCAGTGACGGCCCGAAACCTGAAAGACCTAGAGAAGATCTGTATGGAGGAGGGGGCCAAAATACCTGCTGCAGCGAGTGCAAACTGGGGCAAGAGCTACAAGAAATGTCTGACCTCTGTAACTGCAAATAAAGGTTTCTGTACCAAGTATTAAGATCTGTTTTTCTATTGTATCAAAAACTTTTTTCATACAATAAAATACAAATGATTTAAAACTCATTCAATATGATTTTTTTTTAGATTCTGTCTCTCACGATTGAAGTGTACCTCCAATAAAAATTTCAGACCTCTCCATTCTTTGTAGGTTAGAAAATTTGCAAAATCGCCAGTGCATCAAATACTTATTTTTCCCCTTTGTATATTCTAAAATTCCAATGGAAAAATGACCTCAAGTCATATCCGACTGACTGAGCCCTGCAATGTGAATGGGATTAGAGTCAACCAGATAATTATCTGCAAACAGTTGACTCAATGAAGAGAACTGGTAGAGCAACTTATGATGCACAAGTTTCCACACACCTCCATGGCAGCTCTTTCTAATGAAGAACTTTTCCCCTTTCTAGCTGGTGTCTTAGCTATCATGCTACAACCCGTGTTTTATTCAGCTCAAGCAGTGGTGGGAGTGTGCTGGAGCATCTCCTGGTGGTTTACAGTGGTTTCTCTTTGAATGGCACCAAAAGTTTGGCACAGCAGTTGGCACTCCAGTGCGGGCAGCAAGAAGCCTTTATTTCGGCTGAGGGGTGAGTTTTTTGCTAATGTTATTGCCTTAGAGTTAGTGTTATGTCCATGATGCCTACCCAGTGGTCAGCAGTGTGTATGGACATGAGGCCTACCCAGTAGTCAGCGTTGTGTACGCACATGATTCATACCCAGTGGTCAGCATTGTGTATGGACATGAGGCTTACCCAGTAGTCAGCGTTGTGTACGCACATGATTCATATCCAGTGGTCAGCATTGTGTATGGACGTGAGGCCTACTTAGTAGTCAGTGTGGCGTACGGATGTGATGCCTACTCAGTGGTCAGCATTGTGTACGGACGTGATGCCTACCCAGTGGTTAGCGTTGTTTACGGATGGGATCCATACCCATTGATCAGTATTGTGTACGGATATGATGGCTACCCAGTGGTCAGCATTGTGTATGGATGTGAGGCCTACCCAGTGGTCAGTGTGGCCTACGGACATGATGCCTACCCAATGGTCAGCGTTGTGTACAGACGTGATGGTTACCCAGTGGTCAGTGTTATGTACGGACGTGATGCCTACCCAGTGGTCAGCATTGTGTGTGGAAGTGATGCCTACCCAGTGGTCAGCATTGTGTGTGGAAGTGATGCCTACCCAGTGGTCAGCATTGTGTATGGACGTGATGCCTACTTAGCGGTCACTGTGGCATATAGACGTGATGCCTACCCATTGTTCAGCGTTGTGTGTGGATGTGATGCCTGCCCAGTGGTTAGCATAGTGTATAGACGTGATACCTACCCAGTGGTTAGTATTGTGTGTGGATGTGATGCCTACCTAGTGGTCAGCATTGTGTGTGGACATGATGCCTACCCAGTGGACAGCATTGTGTATGGACGTGATGCCTACCTAGTGGTAGGTATTTAACCAGTAGTTTACATGGTGGATGTGCTCCCAGGGACCACTTTTTAAAACCTTTGGAGACTCCCTCTATCACCTTTTTAAAGCCCTTACCAGTGTTTAGATGTTTTTAATTTTTTTTTTCCCACACCCAAACTAAGCTCTTGATGAAGTGTGCATGGTTACACTGGAACAACTTAGGTCAGATGGAGAGTAATGATCACTGAGAATACGGACAGCCCCTTGTTTAGGCTATACAGGGATATTATAGGTTAAGTAGTGTGTTATAGGGTCCCTTCTGTGACCTCCAGGCTATTCTTCACTCTCTTAACATTGTCCCTCAACCTCCATCCCCCAGCTGGTGTGTGTGTGTGTGTGTGTGTATATAAATAAACAGTGCCTCGATATGTCATGTGGTCATCCAACCACATGGTAGCAGTATTTCTGTTACAAACTGACACAGGAAAGACTTTAATATGTATATGCATTAGTAGTCTGATATATAGTTTAGAAATCATATGTGGTTTCCATAACGTTTCGGTTTTCATTTATTTTGACTAGTAGGTTATCATGTATTGATCTCACCTACTAAACATTATATTATTTTCATGATTCTTTTGTAGGTGTAGTCATCCTAAAGGAGAAAATATTTTTAGGATATCCAAAATTATTCTGTCTGCAGTAACTGTTCAGGTCACCTCTACAGATAGATGGACGGATTTTGTCCATACCTCAACAAAAGTTTGGGATTACCACCATGAAGCTGCCAAATGTGTTGGGCGTTAGGTGCATCGTGTGATAGCGAATATCACTCAAACATTTCACAATCTTCCAATGGGTGGACTTACAATTGATGAAATGTTTGAATAAAAAACTTCTTTTAATATGAGAACTAGTAAATGTTGGACTGTTCTGCAAAAATTGCATGTGACACAACCCGTACATTTAAAGAAACCCTTAGGTTAGTGAAGCCAGGCTTCCTTATGAGGAGGGACAATGTAAACAACAACAAAATGGTATCTAAGATTTCTTCCACGTCTATATATAATGGATGGTCACCATCTTATAGGTTCCTCCTTCTGTGTACATACTGGCCACGTAGTATTCCCTTTCTGAGAGGTATTGAACGGCTGCTATCCCACAACAAAACAGAATTTTTTGCAGTGGGTTTCTGTTATATGGATGTAGACACTTCCTCAGAAGGTCATTTGGAGAAGCAAACATCCAAAAATGGCAGTGTGGTGGCTTCCATCTCAAAAGTGAAGGATTCACATTGAGCTGCTCAACCAATTAATCAGGTGACCCGTTCCCAACAATGAATATATCATCCATGAAACAGACCCAATCCAGTCAGTAAAGATAGGAGGTTCCTTGCCAGACAGTTGTGGTCTCCCAACAGCCGAGGTTCAGATTAGCATAAGATGGTGCACTGGGACTTCCCTTGGCTGTACCCCGCAGCTGGTGTAAGACCCTTCCGTCAAACAGAATATAGTTTTTGTAAAGGAAAAATGCAACAGATCAATCTCAAATTAATTATGTGACTGATATTGGCATCTCAGGTTTGTAAGAAAGAATTTAACTGCCACTAAACCAGGAGTTAATGGAAACGAGGCATACAAGGCCTTGACATCTGTGCTTGCCAATCACTTAAATTAGGAGGATATCTCGTGTACGATGGTAGAGAATGCCCAAATGGTGTAAGGATTGTATCCACAAAAATCCAAACAGTTCTGGCATAAACCGCCAATGTAGGACACAATGGGCCTTCCCTGAAGTAGTAACAGGCCTTTGCAGATTTTTGGGAGATGGCAAAAAGTTGCGATCCGAGGAAAATGAGGCAACATGAAGTTTGATTCACATTCATCTATTAGTTCATTATCCGTGGACTTCACAAATTACAATTTCAATTGAGTACTAAAAATGGAGGTAGGATCTGATGACAGAATCTCGTAACAGGTGGTATCATGTAATAGCGCTGGCCATACGTCACGATATTGGCCAACATCCCTAAGAACATTACCTCCTGTATCGGATAATCAGATGATTAATAAGATGATTAATCATCAGAGCGTCACAATTGTGGTCACTATGTTTGATTCGCAGTTGGAGAAATCCTGTGATATATATTCCTCTTCCCCATATGATCTAGTGTGCGACATAAAGGTATATGTGAGTATCGGAGTCGGAGTCAAATAAATCTGTCTTTGTTGGTGAGATGTTGGTAGAGAATTATTTTCGGGTGGTTTTACCTCCAACTAACGTAGAAGCGTTGGGGTCTATGAAATCAGAAAGATCTAAAGGAACCGTCTGTATTTCCGCTCCTTCAAAAGATATTTAAAACTGTTAAAGAAACTACCTGTTTTGTTTTGGGCTTTTTATTATTTACAAAAGCAGATTCATGTGCAAATTTCTGTGCAATTTGTTCCTTCAACCTGTAGTTGAGGCTTTGAAGAATGACCCGCTCTTTCTCAAGAAGATTCATAGTTGGCAAGAAGCTAGGTGTTGCTTCCTTTTCTCATTTGTTGGTAAACCCTTAAATATTTCCCTTTAATATATACCTAAGCTATCCCTAAGGGTATGCACAAGGTATATGCTGCAATACGCTGGGTGTGTTAGAAGTACGTGCTAGCCACATACTTCTGAAACACTGCAGGGCCAATCCCATTCACTTCTATCATCCCTGGCATGTCACTTCTTTCCCCCAGCGTTCAATACGCATTGAGGAAGACAGTAGTAATTCCTAGCTCTCTATGAAAGCTATGAATTAGGGTATGTTAACATGGCGCATTGCGGCACGTACTGTATGCTGGGTGTTTTAGAAGTATGTGCTGGCCACCATGTACTACTAAAACATTGTAGGGCTGGCCCCATTCACTTCTATCTCAATGAGAGCTATAAATTACCATAATTGCGGTGCATATTTCAGGCGTGGCCGAAATAAGCCCCGCAATTATGCCGTGTGAACATTACTCCAGGCTGTCTGACCCTACTAAAGAAAGTGGCTTTAGTACCCAGCAAAGCCCGGGAAGGGCCTAACAGAAAATAGATGTATGATTTGTTTGAACTGCATATCATGTGACCCAGCAGGCTTGACATCACCATAACTTTCCCCACAGTGTGCTCACTCTAGTCAAACAAAGGTATGTTTATGCAAAGAGTGGTTAACACTTCTGGCTTCCATGATAGAGGTTTTGGGTTAAAAATCCCTGCAGGAACCAAATGTGGATTATTTTTCCTCAACGCACATGCCTGATTGAGGTTTCTTTTTCTGGCGATATAATCCAGTAAAATGGATATAGTTACATAGTACATACATAGTTAGTACGGTTGAAAGAAGATGTGTCCATCAAGTTCAACCAAGGGTGGGGAAAATGTGGGTGAGGGAAAGAGACAAGGACAAGCCCAGTCTCACCACTAGTTAATGTCCTGAAACCCACAAGGCATGAACCAATCTGCTCCAGTGGAGACTATATCTCTGACCCCAGAGCCTCGACCAGCCAGATCCAGAATTTTACATAGCTACGTACGCATTAATATTCTTTAGTTCCAGGTAGGTATCTAAGCCTGTCTTGAAACTCTCTACAGTTCCTGCTGTGACCTGCTCCTCAGGCAGCTATTCCACAGATTCACAGTTCTTACAGTGAAGAACGCTCTTCTCCTCTGGAGATTGAATCCTTTTTTCTCTAGTCAAAGGGAAAATGGAACTAGTAGCGCTTAACCCAAAATATAGAGAATGGTGAGTGGCTGTACTATTTAAAAATGAAATAGAATAAGATTATAAAACTATAATTATAAAAACAAGATAAATTGACACTTAGGAATTGATTTTTCCAGATTATGTGTCAGATTTATTTAGCATAAAAGCAATTAAAAATGCAACGCGTTTCACCCGCACACTGGCGGGCCTCATCAGGCATGTCGGGTTTCTTTTTCTTTATCTGCACCATTTGACAAATTGCTAGGGACTACAGCGCACGGGAGTAGAATGACAGCACCTGGGGTTGAACACTTGCTCAACAGTGATTGTGTGTGATTACTAAGGAGTACAGAGGACGGGAGTAGACTGACAGCACCCAGGGTTGAACATTCACTCAGCAGTGAGTGTGTGTGATTACCAGGCAGGGAAGAGACTGACAGTAGCTGCTTGAGAGGTGATGACTTACCATGTGCGACCAGGACTGAGGAGCTCTCGTCACTGGTTGTATCCTCATGAGACGAGCTGTACACTGTGGATCACTAATGGAGCAGCTAAAACAAAAATTTTATAGAATTTTTAACAACTATGAATGGTGAAAATGTTTTTTGTTTTTTTTTTTTATTTAATTTGCAAGCTTCCCATGTTTTTTGTGGCAAAACCCCTTTAAGGAAAACCTGTCACAAGGCTTATGTTGCACTCGCTAAAGTTTCTTCTGTGACCAATCTGAACAGTAAGGTTTGTTTACAGGCATTTACTAGATGTTGAGAATAAGAAACAGCAGAATCTATATACCTTCCATATCAGAAGGACTCAGCAGATTTATTCTGAAAGAACTCAGAATTTTCTATTAAATTTAGTTTTAAAAAAGTCTTTACTGATTGCTTCTCTTCAAGAGATTTACTTCCTCTTTGACATATTAAAGGGGTTGGCCGTTTTCTAAAAACATTAAATGCTAAGCTCCTCAACGCCCCATTAAAAAAAAAAAAAAAAAGCCTATACTCACCATCTTCCACTTTTCTGTTCCAGCACCAGGCCTCTCTGGTTTCCAGTTGACATTCCATCACCTCTGCATATCAACACTGCGGCTGCCGATTGGCTGAAGCGGACACATGCCACCTCCTTACATCACCATTCGGAAGTAGAAAAAGAACAACGAAGATCAGAGAGACCAAGTGCTGAAAGGGAGGAGCGGAAGGCGAGTATAGTTTTTTTTTTTTTTAATGGGGGCATGAGGAGCTTAGTACTTATTATTTGTAGAAACTGTACAACCTCTAAAACTCACTCATGTATAACCACTGCAGCATCCTGAAAAAAATTTGCTAAGGTTTGTAATGTAAGAACTATGTGCTATAGCCTCCTAGACAACTCCAAAAACGTTTATCAATCGTTAGTCTTCATCTATGGGTTTCTAAAGGTTTTGCTTCTGGTACAGAAGTTTTACTATTTGAAGTTTGCTACTTGTGAACTCGTGTATATAAGCTGCATTGTGATAAAGTCTAAGGATATGTCCACACAGTATAGAAAAACGATCGTATTTGCGGTGGTTGTAGGATTCTAAAACCGCTGAAAATACAATTGTTCAGCCAACCCATAGACTTTAGGAGAAAAACCCACCTGTAGTCTATACAGGTCATTTATTTTCCGATTGTTTTCTGCCGCTGGTGGTTTTAGGAACATCTTGTAAAAACCGCCGGCGCCTGGCTTCTTTCTGGCGGTTTCCCAAACATTCAATTGTACAGCCAACGGAAAAAAAAGCTAAAACCGACCGCATTTTTTGCACAAAGCATGACAAAAACCTATCAGACGGTTTTTGTCCATTGCTGTGTGGATCCAGTCTAAGGCGGAACTGTCCAACTGAAGAGGTTGCTCACTAGAAAAAAAAAATTGGGGCCAGGGTGGGGAAAAAAAATATACCTACCTACCTGTCCCCTGTATCTCCAAAGCTTCCAGTGATCTGCTCCTACTCACTTTCGGATTCTCATCCTCATATACAGGAGAGGCTCATGCTACATTGTACATGAATGGAGTGTGATCTTTTGTGTGTATAGATCAGTGTTTCTCAACTCCGGTCCTCAGGAGCCACCAACAGGTCATGTTTTCAGGATCTCCCACTGAATGCACTGACAATAATGATATCACCTGTGCAATATTTCGAGGAAATCCAGAAAACTTGACCTGTTGTTGGGTCTTGAGGACTGGAGTTGAGAAACACTGGCCTAGATGGTAGCCTGAAGTGTTCTTTTTTGCCCACATTAACACCATTTAAAGCAACCCCTTTCATTTTTGCTTACATTCAGTTCAGGCTATTTATTGTACAAGGAAAGTTTTTAGCTAGACTATTTTTGTTATATGAGAATATTGTTCATATCTAGCGTGTCCTACTGCTAAATATACCCTGTAAAGGTATATAGTATATACCGATATCATTCAGTATTTTTATTTGCCAAAAGGCCATTGAGTATTGTAAACCTGGTGTTGAAGCTCCTGGGCAACATGCCCATAGTGGAAAGTATTTAGGTGGTGTTAAGCTGAAGTTTAGTAAGTGAGCGGGAACATTTAGGCCACGTGAAGCTTTAGGTCTCACTCTCTTTTCCTGCAACCACTGAATGAACAGCACTTACATCAGGAACAGGCTAAGATATGTGTGCTTTCTTTGTATGTATATAAGTATCATCACATTACAGAATATCTTACATGTGTACATAGACAGTCTAGGTTTATATACATCAGAAGATTATCTGTGCTATCTATGCGCGAGTCTCAATATGTACAAGCCCTAGTGGCCCAGTGCTGAATGTGAATTTGGTAATGAGTGTAGTTCCAGGTGTCAAATACCAGGCAGTCATTTTATGTGGCCTGCGACACACAGAAAAAGCTCACATACACTATATAAAGAGACCCAGTTGCATGTTTTTCTCCTTATCTGACATAAAATCAGAATACACCTTCCCTATTTTAGGTCAATTTGGAAACAAAATTATTTCTATTTGCCAAATGCCAGAATAATATAATTTTAGGTCATTTTTATTAATTTCTGCAAAGTCAAAAGTTTACATACCCTAGGATTACTCGGATTTAAAAAAAAAAAAAAAAAAAAATGGGACCGCCCATATGATGATGTCAGGTCTCTGGAAGCTTCTGGTTTATTGGCAACATCTGAGTTAATTATCGACACACCTGTGGATGTATTTTGCTGTACACAAGAAACACAAGAAAGTCTCAATAAATCAGCCAAGAGATCAGGAAGAGAATTGTGCACTTGCACAAGTCTGGTTCATCCTTGGGTACAATCTTCAGATACCTGAAGGTGCCTTGTTCATCTGTACAAACACTAAGGGGCCATTCACACGGCTTATTTCGCCACGGATTGGCGCCGTACTGCGCGCCGGATTGGCGCTGCAGTACGGCGCCAATCCGTCGCAGTAATTACGGTAATCCACAGTTCTCATAGAGAACAGTGGATTCCGTCGCTCCTTCCCGCTCGGCGAATCCGCCGGGCAGGGGAAAGTGACCTGCACATTATCCAGGCGCAATACGCGCCGTGGATAATGCAAGTCTATGGGGCCGGCGGGCCGCGCCCCCGCCCCTTATTCAAGCCGGAATTGCGAGCGCAATCCGGCTCGCAATTCTGGCTTGATAAGCCGTGTGAACCGGGGCTTATACGCAAGTACAAACAAGACAGGAATGTCCAGCCATCATACCACTCAGGAGGGAGATGGGTTCTGTGTCTCAGAGATGAATGTGCTTTAGTTCAAAATGTGCATATCAACCCAAGAACAAAAGCAAAAGACCTTGTGAAGATGCTGGCGGAAGCTGGTAAGATTGTGTCCTTATTCACAGTGAAACAAGTACTGTATCAACATTGGCTGAAAGGCGGCTCTGCCAGGAAGTAGCCATTACTCCAAAGGAAACATAAAAGCCAGAATAATGTTTGCAAACGCACAAGAACAAAGACCTACATTTCTTGAAGCACGTCCTGTGGTCTGACAAAACTAAAATTGAACTGTTCGGCCATCATGACCGTTATTACGTTTGGAGGAAAAAGGGAGAAGCTTGAAAGTCTTTATTCTGATTTCATGTCAGAGTGTGAGAAAAACATGCAGATGGGGCTTTTTATGTAGTGGATGGAAACTTCTGATTTCAACTGTATGTTCCATACAGTATGTATTTGGGCGGCCCTAATGCTAATGTGACACTTGGTGAAAATGAGTCTGATGCCCAAGTCTAGTGTCTTGATCTAGATACATAATATATGCATACAGATTATGGGCCGCATTTACTGGTGTTCAGGGACAGCAGGACAGAACAGGAGGCTTCTGTGTCACCTGTGCTGTAATGTCCATGTGTTGTATCTTCATGTATATTGCTTTGACACTTCTCTGTTGCAAGTATTTCTATATAAAACTATTCTTGAGGGTTTTGTGTTACTCTCCTATGATGGGTGAAGGAGTAAAGTGAGTATACATCAGAATAACACAAGGCTATACAGAAAACAGTGGAAACAGACTAGGCCCAAAGGGCAAGTCTCCTTGATCAATTACTGATCGCTGTTGTCCTCATGGAACACACTTCTGAGGGCAGTGACATTTCATTATTAAATTTATTTTTCTGTAAAATTGCAATAAATTTATTTTTCTTTAAAAATGTTTTACTGTTTTTTGTAGTTCAGTTCCATCAATGTCAACTTTTTAAAGATCAAACATTGATACGTCCATATTTTCATTGTGTCCAGAAAAAAGTTCATCTGGTCGGTCAGTGACGTACTTGAGTAGTAACATGTGAATTTAGAAATATTGCAATAAGAAGCAAAGATTAGGATGACAACTCTGCTTTACAGCTCTGAGAACATACAAGGTTTTCTCTCTTTTATACTCAATACTTGTCCTCCATGAATCCTGGTCAAAGTGGACAATGCTCAGCTACAAACTAAGTCCATCCCAGAAAAAAATCCAACTAAACACTACTCGCTATAATAAAAGATGATGTACTAAAGACTGATAGAACTTTAATACCATATCTCGCGTTCCTCGTTAGACATCTTCTACGTATACAATATTAAATTTGCTTTCCTGGGGGGATTCTGTGAGGATTAAGTTTGGAGTTAGTAATACAACATTTCCCACATTCTGATCATGAAAACGGCTTCTCCTTGTGTGACTTTTCATATGATTAATAAGATGGGCCTTATTTGCGTAGCACTTGCCACATTCCGAACACGAGTATGGCTTCTCCCCTGTGTGACTTCTCTGATGTTTCACGAGACCTGATTTATCTGTGTAGCACTTCCCACATTCTGAACACACAAATGGTTTTTCTCCTGTGTGACGTCTCTGATGGGCAACGAGATGCGATTTACATTTAAAGCACTTCCCACACACTGAACACGAGTGCGGTTTTGCCTCGGTGTGAAGTTTCTGATGGTTAGCGAGATGAGATTTACTTTGAAAGCACTTCCCACATACTGAGCATGGGTATGGCTTCTCCCCTGTGTGAACTCTCTCGTGAGCAACAAGATGGGATCTACTCGTGTAGCCCTTCCCACATTCTGAACACTGGTATGGCTTGTCCCCTGAGTGAAGTTTCTGATGGTTAATATGATTTGATTTACTTTTAAAGCACTTCCCACATTGTGAACATGTATATGGTTTCTCCCCTGTATGAATTCTCTGGTGTGCACCAAGATGCGATTTACTCGTAAAGCCTTTTCCACATTCTGAACAGGAGTGTGGCTTGGCCCCTGTGTGAAGTTTCTGATGGTCCACGAGATGCGACTTACTTATAAAGCACTTCCCACATTCTGAACATGGGTATGGCTTCTCTCCTGTGTGAATTCTCTGATGGACCACAAGATGCGATTTCCATGTAAAGCACTTTCCACATTCTAAACAGGGGTATGGCTTCTCCCCGGTGTGAATTTTCTGATGATCGATAAGATCTGATTTACATGTGAAGCACTTCCCACATTCTGAACATGAGTACAGCTTCTCCCCTGTGTGAATTCTCTGATGTTTAATAAGGTTTGATTTCTCTTTATAGCATCTTCCACATTCATAACACGTGTGCGGCCTCTCCACTGTGTGAACGCTCTGATGTTTTTCAAGATGCGATCGACATTTGAAGCGCTTATCACAGCTTGAACATGCATATGGCTTATCGCCAGTCTGCCGTCGCTCCTGTTTATCTGCATAGCTCGTCTCACATTCCGAGCAGAAGTATGGCTTCTCCCCTGTGTGAAGTCTTCTGCGTTTAAAAGGACCTGAGCTTTTTCTAAGTGGTTTACCACAATGAAAGCATTCAACCCCTTTCGAACCTGCACGTCTTCGTATATTCTTTGATTTGTTAGATTTTTCCTCAAGACTAGGAGTACTATAAGATAGGTCTGTACTCTGAGGTTCTGGATGTACATTAGGAGAACTGAAGTTTTCTCCTGGAGAGTCCTGGATGACATCTTCATCTTCCACTTTGTAAGTTGACATCGTGAAGTTTCCTTCAGAAGAATTCTCTGTTAGAAGGAAAATAGATTTTTTTTTTTCGTTTTGTTGAAACCACATTTTACAAATTATATAGATACAATATAGAATAATCTTGCATATATTCTAACATTAGAAACACTATTAAGAAAAGTCTTTAGTCTTCCTAAAATACAGAGTATTATGACCATCAGCTACTAAGCAGAATAACCCAACTGTACAGCAACTAGACTGGCAGCAAGTGACTCAATAAAGTCATGATAGGTTGTCATAGTTATCTGGAGCTATCTGGAGCCATGCTGCCTACTTCCTACTGGTGGTGGGGGATCCATAGCCAACCTAACCAAAGAGGTGGTCCCACACATACTCAATCGGGCTCAAGTCTGGGGAATTAGGGAGCCAGTGTAGTACATGGAAGTCTTGTTTACACTCTTCCAACCAATGTCAGACGTTTATAGCCGTGTGATGTTGCATCATCGTGCTGGAAAATGCCATACAGCCCAGGGAAGACAATTGTCATGTATGTGATACACAAGGAGAGACTCCTACTCAAATCGGGTGGGAGAGCCTTCCACATGGATGAGTGGTCCAAAGAATGTCATGACAACCTTCTTCAGACCATAATGAAGCCATCAACTTGTCTTTCCAGCAATGGCTGGAGAGTGTCTACTCACTAATGTTTCTCACCTGCCAACATCCATCTATCCATTCCATGAGGCAGAAAATGTACAACCCTTTGCCAATCGGTGGAGGTCAAATTCTGATAAAGCCGTTTCTGACCATGCAACTTGGTTGGCAAACATACAGTGACCTTGGTCTTCTCTAGAGCCCCAGACATAGTAGGCTTCACCGACTTAACACATCTGGTCACCTGCAGTTCATTTTGGAGGTGAGCTGCAACACTGTAACGTGTTGCTCCAACCTTGCACACCTTTGTAGCCAACATTAACCTTTCACACTAATGGCATATGGTGCTCCACAGTTCTCATATGGCTTATTCACAATGGCACCATTTGTACACTAAAGATATGCTTTCATCACAGCAGCCAACAACATTTTCAAAAATCTCTCTACTCTCAGCTTGAAAGCCAATAATCCTCCCTTTTTTGTAACTCTGATAAATCACCCCTTTATCTGTAGCCTAACGTGCACCTTTTATACCCATCAAGACAGCGCACAGGACTTCATAAGCTATTGGCTACTGACATCCAAAGTAGGAAGTGGTCATAATAATGTAACTGTGTACAAAAAAGGGCATTTCTCATATAGCTTTAAGAACCATGTTTTCTTAGAATCCAAAGAGCCATAACTATTTTTTCCATGACTACAGCTACTATAAAAGAATGTTTTTTGTGCTCTATTTTGTTAATTAAATCTATTCTTTACCTTTCATATCACTTGAGCTGATAACAGAAGTCATCTTTTCTCTTTAATGTGGAGGTAGAACCTCACCTTAACAATCCTCTGAATTCTCTTTCTAGCTCCTTTATTACATACCTGCGGTATCATCTACTGGAGCCTCTTCCTCCACTTCTCTCTTACACGGTTGGTCACCCCTCATCATCTCTTCTTCTGTGTCTTCTTCATCCACTTCTCTCTGACATGACTGGTCGCCCCTCACCATCTCTTCTTCTGGGTCTTCTTCATCCACTTTGCTCTTACAAGGTTGGTCACCCCACGACATCTCTTCTTCTGGGTCTTCTTCTTCCACTTTAATAATAATCAGACCTTCACCCTGATTTGACATTGGTAACAATTCAGTCCAGAACAGCAGAGAGATGGAGAAACCTAACAGATTAACATAAGAAACCACCAAAAATCTATGGCACCATCTACGACTGCAGAACCAAACACCCCTGTATAGCTTGGATATAGGTCTCTTCTTGTACCTGATGATTCTCTAGGATGTTCTGCTTTTCTTCAGGACCATCCTGGGAATACAGAGGATGGGGACATCTCTTTGGTGCTTTTCTTCTACTGGATCCATCTGTGGGAAAAACAAGCACATAATGACCTTTGAGGGAGTATTAGGGTTTGTTTAGTTAATTTAAGGGTTAGGTACCGATCAGGGACGGCCTTTTTAGGGCGACTACCCCATATTATTAGGATATGGATATTATAGACTACCAGGGGTGCAGGATTTATTAGGGACAGTTGTTCCTTTGCGGATGGTAATATATATTATCTTCAAGCAGTGCTTTTGACACTTCATTCATTACATTTTAAGTATATTTAATCAAGGTTATATTTTAGGATTTTTCCCTTTTGTAATTTGAGCTTTATATTATCAGGGAATACTGGTGACGCTTCATTATCCGCCACTATCGTCTTTGTATTCTTACACACATCTCCACACCACCTATTTTAGCTTTATTTGAATAATTGCCTAAATTCCAAAGTTGTGCTCCTGGTCTTCTGTGCCAAGGGTCCAGCACCTTGTAGACTACAGGCCTAAAGTGGCTTACAACAACAAATGTTGGGGTAAACAGACTAGGGAGCAATGGATAAAAGCGGCCTGGTCTGATGAATCTTCATCATGTGGACGGCCGAGCAAGTGCGTCACTTATCTGGGGAAGGAACCTTAAAACAGGAGCCATATATCATCTCCATAAAAAAACCTTAGCGACATGTATTACGTAGTCCTGTAACAAGACGGGAAAACCACCCGTGTTGTAGACTACAGTTGAGGGATGTTCCAAGGACAACTGGGTTTAAACAATCAAAATGCAGTTGTTAAAAGGGTGCTCCTATCATGTACTTTGATGGAAATAGACTGAACTGAAGTCTAAAAGGTGCGGGAATGGGCCCCCGAAAATGTTGGCTCAGAAAGTAGAGTCTGTTGCGCTGGCACATGACTTTCCATTCTGTTTTATGGACATTACAGCCAAACACACGGCTCACCCTGTACTCTCTCCTAAAACAAAATGGTGCAGAAGTGCCAACAAATTCTGAGCCAAAACGTTCAGGGGCCTATTCCAGAGATCCTACTTCTGAGACCCATCACACTTCAATGGTATATCGCAGCAATAGGCCATCAAAGTGAATAGTGCGGACACCCCTTTTTGGGAGTATGGACCAGGTTTACTGGCTAAGCCAGTTCCAAATGTGGAATAGAAAACTGCTATCAACTCCAGCCGGTACTTGCCGCTGGGAGTCAGGATCGGGGAGGACTCTGATCCCGGCCTTTTAACTCTTTAGTGTCATTGCAACATCTAGACGATTAAAGGGGTTGTCTCACCATGCTGTTTTACAGAGCCACAGGCAGCTTGAGATGCATGCCTTTTCACTCCTACAAGTCAGGCTTTCGGAGGTTCTATAGCAGCGATTAGTATGCCAGCTCTGTATTCACAGCTCTTTCTGGAGATCTTATCTATGAGCCCTGAATCTCTATGCTCTAAAGTAAACAAGCAATCAATCTCCTTTGTTTGTTAAAGAGAACACACTGTGTTTCAAGCTGCCGGCGTCCTGTGTGGTGACATCACACCCTGTTCTCAGATGCCAGCTTGTGGGCACTCAGGGCAGATAAAATCTCTCATCTCCTCAACAAAGCAAAAAAACCAAAGCAATATACTTGGAAAAAGTCTTCAATTACCTGTCCCTACATGTTGAAAGCTAAACTTTGTAGTGAGACAACCCTTTTAAGGAATTGTGCTTGGCACCATTTCAGTCCCTGATTAGCCCCTCTGGTGACAAGACTGAGATATACAGATTGGTTGTCAAGGAAATAGGTGGCCTAAAGAAGCTCTTGTTGGCTGCCATGTAAAATTCTTTATGAAATCCATAGACGCCGTGTCCTACAGACTCAAGAAGAGTGGGATCATCCAGCTTGTTATTAGCACATAGGTCCTGCATCTCTGGTAAACATGGACAACACCCAAATTTCGAGATGTGCTGCTGCCATTCAGACACAATTTCGAAAAGTGTAACCTTCACCTTCCAATCTATGTTCTGTTGTGCATAAAATATGGCGAGAAGAGATTTCCAGATCATTGCATTCTTGTTTTCTTTGTATTTTACACAGATTCCCAACTTTTTTGGAATTGGAGATGAACTTTTTTTTAATTACATAGGACTTCTCCAAAACCTGATGGTATCTACCGCTTCACTACTGGCTTGCACATTTATACCCTGTGAGAGCTCCTAAAGCTGGAGGAAGTTATCAAGAAAAAAAAACAGCCCAATACGTAAAAGGAAGCAACGTCTCAAAAAAAAGAATCCTCTATACAAACATATGTAGAGAAATAGAGAACGCTTATAAAATGTACAAGAGAAGTCACACACACGGCACATACAACTACACACACGTACGGTTCTTTCTACCCTGTGATGTCACCAGCTGCTGATCCTCCATCATGTCGTCCTCGTACAGATCCTCGTGTCCTTCTAAATCCTCCCACTCCTGTGTAGAAACATAGACAGTGACCTCCCGACACACAAAATGATACGGTCATCACCCAGACCCCTCCAATGGTGTTACTGGATAATGTCCCAGCATTCCCAGCAGCAGCAGCGTCACCTCTCCAGTCAGCAGCTCCGTGATCTTGTTGGTGAGTTCTAGGATCTTCTGCTTGTCCCTCTCATGTATCAGTGAGTGCGGGGGAGGCTCTATGATGGGGCCCCGGCTCCTGCTCTTCTTCACTACGGTATAATCCTGGTTATGGAGAAGAAAAAAATTGTTAGAGGAAAAATGTCTTCACAAATCAAAAACTGTAAATAAGGATCAATACATGAATCAACAACCAATCTACAAAAATCCTGATACAGGGTAGAGGCATCTTCGTAGCGGGCGTCACAGGGTAGATGCATCTGCGTACCGGGCGGCACAGGGTAGAGGCATCTCCGTAGCGGGCGGCACAGGGTAGAGGCATCGGCGTAGCGGGCGGCACAGGGTAGAGGCATCGGCGTAGCGGGCGGCACAGGGTAGAGGCATCGGCGTAGCGGGCGGCACAGGGTAGAGGCATCGGCATAGCGGGGGCACAGGGTAGAGGCATCGGCATAGAGGGCGGCACAGGGTAGAGGCATCGGCATAGCGGGCGGCACAGGGTAGAGGCATCGGCATAGCGGGCGGCACAGGGTAGAGGCATCGGCATAGCGGGCGGCACAGGGGAGTCGCAACGGAATAGGGGGCGGCACAGGGTAGAGGCATCGGCATAGCGGGCGGCCCAGGCGTAGCGGCATAGCGGGCGGCCCAGGCGTAGCGGCATAGCGGGCGGCCCAGGCGTAGCGGCATAGGGGGCGGCCCAGGCGTAGCGGCATCGGCATAGCGGGCGGCACAGGCGTAGCGGCATCGGCATAGCGGGCGGCACAGGCGTAGCGGCATCGGCATAGCGGGCGGCACAGGCGTAGCGGCATCGGCATAGCGGGCGGCACAGGCGTAGCGGCCGGCACAGGGTAGAGGCATCGGCGTAGTGCACTGGATAGAGGCATCAGCATAGTGACCGGCACAGAGTACATGCATTGGCGTAGTGACTGGTACAGGGCAGAGGCATCGGTGTACTGACTGGTACAGGGTAGACACATTGGTGTAGTGATTGGAACAGAGTAGAGGCATTGGTGTAGTGATTGGAACAGAGTAGAGGCATTGGTGAAGTGACTGGCACAGGGAAGAGGCATCGGTATACTGGCTGAAAAGAAAGTGGAGGAAGGCTGTTGCGTTCAGGATAGATTGCAGGAGAGTTTTAAGGATGACGTACCAACTGGTAAATTCTGAGTAAAAAAAAAAAAAAAAAAAAAAAAAGGAAAGTGTATAAAGGTAACAAAAAGATCTTCCCATTTCTACAGTAATAACAGTGGGGATTCCGGAGAGGTTTTTAAAGTGCAGGCAACACGAGCAGGCAATGGACTAGATATAGGGCATAAAAGACAGATCCTCAGTCTTGAGGTAATGCAAGACTCCTATTTGGAAGTTATGGTAGTGCCCCACACTGAAATGAAAATATCTGGTTTGGGCAGCTCAGCAGATGATGAAAATACAAGAATTTCAGGTTTAGTTTGAGATAAGGAGAGAACATGACGTCAGAGACTGGTCGGACAGTGACTAGGGTTATGTAGAAGGGTAGGAGTGATGACATCAGTGTAGTGGATGGTACCGAAAGCCAAATCTGTTATTAGTTTGTTCAATGGTAATTGGGTTGAGTGAAAAGAGAAGACCAAGGACTGATCCCCGAGGAAATGGAGAAGTAGAATTGGCTAGTGATATGTTTAATGAGCGGCCAAAGAGCAAGGAAAAAAAAAAACCAAAAGAGCGTAGCATCTCACGACTAGTGTTGGGCTTTGGAGGTGGGTCATGTCCTTCTTTCTACAGATGGAGGAAGTACCCCCTTGTCTTTTGAGGCGTTTTTATGTGAAATCGCTTATCCTCATACTCTTTGTAGGGGCAGTTTATTTACTTAATCATATCTCCCCTGAGCCGTCTTTTCTCAAGACTAAATAGGTTTAGTTCTTTTAATCTTTCCTCACGACTATGATTCTCCAAACCCTTTTTAGTTTGGTTGCTCGTCTTTGTACTTTCCCTGAATCTAGTACATCCTTTCTATAAACTGGAGCCCAGAACGGCCTGCACATTCCAGATGAGGGAGCACCAATGCTTTAAAATGCAATATTACATCCCTGTCCCCAAAGTCCAGGCCTTCTAATACAGGACAGTATTCTGCTGGTCTTAGAAGCAGGTGCCTGATACTGTGCTGTTATATAGTCTATGATCTACAAGTCACCCATATCTTTCTCAGCAAGCGATTTTGCCAGTTATTCTTCCTCTGCGACATAGGATATCTGCAAATTATTATCCCCAAAGGCATTTCATATCTGTACACATTACCCTGTATCCATGTGGATTAGTGCCCCATTCCAGCAGCTTCATAACTTTCTCATTTTTGCCAAACAAAACACCTTCTGATTGTCTTGGCTCCTCCGGGCCCTCTCGCTCTCGGTGTAACGGGCAACTCATCAGTCTCATTGTCCCTTATTCAATCCTCCAGGCTGAACCTGACCATCTGATTTCCTTGGCTCCTCCAGGCTGAGCCCGACCATCTGATTCCCTTGGCTCCTCCAGGCTGAGCCCGACCATCTGCTTCCCTTGGCTCCTCCGGGCCTCTCCTCCTTGGTATAATGGGTGACTTCCCATTCTCACTGCTCCCATAACATTACTATGGCTGCATTGGTTCCCATGATACATAACTGACCATACTAGGGGCTGATCTGCAGGTTTTACGCTGCTAAGTTCATCACTTGGAAGCTCCTGAAGCTCTTACACCGGACGCTGGATTCCTCCTATTATGGATTTTCTCTTCTATGGTTTACTTGTTAGACAATAAAGATGATAGAAATCTAGAGAAGTTTACCTCTCTGGTCACCAGGTGGAGGATCTCCAAAGTGAGGTCTAATATTCTTCTGCTGATCTCATTCCTGTCCGTGTCCATCCTTGGTGGGTCATTCAAGAGAAGGAACGCTGTGTATGAGAATAGGAGAAAACTGGATGAACTGGAAGGTTCTAGTACTGCAGGCGTCTTATGGAGAAAGGAGGGCCCCAAAATCATACAAGGGCAACATTATATGTGACTTACAGAACCTCTGGGGGCAGAGGAGAAGCAGCTTCTCAGAGCCATCACCACATGGATACAGAGTATTCCCAATACATCCACAGGATATTCCATAAAGTCTGAAACGTGAGGGCCTCACCTCTGTGGACTACATGCAGCTGTGTCTATGAGTCCTATAGAAGTTGTACATGTGTGGCCACCTCTCTCATCACTCTCTGTCTGGACATGGTGGAACCATCTTCAGGAGGCAGGTGACCAAGGATTCCCTAGTAGTTGCGGGTCCGGAAGGTCAGGCCTATCTTTATCATACAGACACCGTACGTACTGTGGAGACAGCATGAGTGTGTCGAGAAACCTCTTTAGGCGATGACTAGGACAGTAAAACTCTTTTGCCCAGATTTGTGAAAATAATTCCCACTCCACAAAAAGAAAAAAACCTCAATGAACAGAAAGATGATGCAGGCGACACAGAACCCTCAGTGGGATTTGGGTGCCACTGTGTATCTCACATTGACTGGATTCTACACGCCATTTAGTGGCCAACTACAGCACAAAGGAAGGCGAGCGCGGTGGAGCGTCCATGTAGGAGCCTCTATCACATACGTACAGTGCATGAATCAGGGAGATCAGATCTCACAGATGAAATTGGTCTGTATGTAGAAAGCTTCCCAGAGGTCATGAGTTGTATAAAGAGTCAAAACACACATTTTCGGTCAAGTTTTCAGTGTCCAGGGAATTCCCTTTCTTCCCTGAGACCAAGGGCTTAGTTATAAAAGGTCATAAAAAGAGAGATAAGAGGTTGGGCCCAGAGCCAATCAGTTATTAACACATTAGAAACTCTGCCCCTATGCAGGGGTCTTTTAACCAATTAGTCAATATTTTTTCCCAAGTCCAAAGACCAAAACCACATTTGTTTTAAAGTGTAGATGTATATAATATTGTAATATACCTCGCCCATGTACTACACCATGTTATAATGTATCATTTCCCAAATACTATGTTCACCACTAACTTTATATTGTTCACCACTTCCATAAAAGTCTCACAAGTCCTCCAGGTAGATACGTTATATCCTAAATTAACAGTACAACAATCAATCCAAATTTAGACAACTATATTAAAACAGTTCTTTACAAGACTCAAACTTTCATTTTAGATCTGGTGGCCCCAGCCTGTAAGGAGGGTCCATCAATGTTTCCTTCCTATACTCAAATACTGATCGGGAGATAGGATCAGTCACCTTCGGGTCAGGATCCAGAAAAATATAAAGAGAATTTTTGCTAGAAGGCCTTAAGTTTATCCAGTCACCAACAGAGAGGGACTGCGATGGGGTGAGGGAAGCCCCTTCATATGCAGATCTCTTAAATGCATTGTTTGAGGGTACTTTATGCCGATACAGATCCAATATTCTTCTTTATTTAAGATACATTGATGATCTGTTATGGTGCGAGGAGAGGTAGTTGAGAGCAGGAGGCTCTTGAGGTCTCAGAACTTCTAAATGGAAAAACCAAGGGTAATACCAGAAAAATGAAATAGCTTTTTAAGATTTGGTCATTTCCCAGAAAGGTTGAAAATTCACAACTCTCTTCGAGAAATGAGACACCAACAGGTGTCTAGGCTTTCAAAGTTGGAAAGACAACTAACCTTTTGGCCAATTATTCGGACATGCAAGAACTGTATCTCAGACTCAGACTTTGGATGGCAATCAGAAAGGTTTTATGAAGAGAGGCTATTCCTGACCACTGGTTCAACAAGCCTATAAGGGGGCTAGAGGCAGAGCGTAGCTAGATTGTTGGGGTTTTTTTTGTGTGTGGGAAAAGAAACAGTGAAAAAGGCAATTTTGGAGATAGAGTCAAGTTTATCGCCACACACAGTAGCCAAAATCAGAAACTGTTAAGTCTCTTAAGGCTATCCCACTGCAAAAACCTCTATTAGAGGACATCATACCTCCCCATACCACTATTATTTAGCACAGATCTAAGACCCTTAAAAGGGGTGTTACAATCTCACACGGACACATATTGAGAGGGTATGCCATCAATGTAGCATAGATTTGGGACCCAACCCTAGTTAGAGACCATGCCCTCAAGGAGAGAAATGGTCAGAACACTCCCACTGATTTAATGTACAATCAAGTGGGCGTGGGACCAGTACCTATCTCACAATGACGGAACATCCTATCGATAAGCCAACAATGTGTGAGAAGGGACAACTCCTTCAAGACTCTGCTAGCGACGGGACAACTCCTTCAAGACTCTGCTAGCGACGGGACAACTCCTTCAAGACTCTGCTAGCGACGGGACAACTCCTTCAAGACTCTGCTAGCGACGGGACAACTCCTTCAAGACTCTGCTAGCGACGGGACAACTCCTTCAAGACTCTGCTAGCGACGGGACAACTCCTTCAAGACTCTGCTAGCGACGGGACAACTCCTTCAAGACTCTGCTAGCGACGGGACAACTCCTTCAAGACTCTGCTAGCGACGGGACAACTCCTTCAAGACTCTGCTAGCGACGGGACAACTCCTTCAAGACTCTGCTAGCGACGGGACAACTCCTTCAAGACTCTGCTAGCGACGGGAACAACTCCTTCAAGACTCTGCTAGCGACGGGACAACTCCTTCAAGACTCTGCTAGCGACGGGGACAACTCCTTCAAGACTCTGCTAGCGACGGGACAAACTCCTTCAAGACTCTGCTAGCGACGGGACAAACTCCTTCCAGACTCTGCTAGCGAAGGGACAACTCCTTCCAGACTCTGCTAGCGAAGGGACAACTCCTTCCAGACTCTGCTAGCGAAGGGACAACTCCTTCCAGACTCTGCTAGCGAAGGGACAACTCCTTCCAGACTCTGCTAGCGAAGGGACAAACTCCTTCAAGGACTCTGCTAGCGAAGGGACAAACTCCTTCAAGACTCTGCTAGCGAAGGGACAAACTCCTTCAAGACTCTGCTAGCGAAGGGACAACTCCTTCAAGACTCTGCTAGCGAAGGGACAACCTCCTTCAAGACTCTGCTAGCGAAGGGACAAACTCCTTCAAGACTCTGCTAGCGAAGGGACAACTCCTTCAAGACTCTGCTAGCGAAGGGACAACTCCTTTCAAGACTCTGCTAGCGAAGGGACACAACTCCTTCAAGACTCTGCTAGCGACGGGACAACTCCTTCAAGACTCTGCTAGCGAAGGGACAACTCCTTCAAGACTCTGCTAGCGAAGGGACAACTCCTTCAAGACTCTGCTAGCGAAGGGACAACTCCTTCAAGACTCTGCTAGCGAAGGGACAAACTCCTTCAAGAACTCTGCTAGCGAAGGGACAACTCCTTCAAGACTCTGCTAGCGAAGGGACAACTCCTTCAAGACTCTGCTAGCGAAGGGACAACTCCTTCAAGACTCTGCTAGCGAAGGGACAACTCCTTCAAGACTCTGCGAGCGAAGGGACAACTCCTTCAAGACTCTGCTAGCGAAGGGACAACTCTTCAAGACTCTGCTAGCGAAGGGACAACTCCTTCAAGACTCTGCTAGCGAAGGGGACAACTCCTTCAAGACTCTGCTAGCGAAGGGACAACTCCTTCAAGACTCTGCTAGCGAAAGGGACAAACTCCTTCAAGTCTCTGCTAGCGTATGGACAACTCCTTCAAGACTCTGCGAGCGAAGGGACAACTCCTTCAAGACTCTGCTAGCGAAGGGACAACTCCTTCAAGACTCTGCTAGCGAAGGGACAACTCCTTCAAGACTCTGCTAGCGAGGGACAACTCCTTCAAGACTCTGCTAGCGAAGGGGAAAACTCCTTCAGATACTCTGCTAGCGAAGGGACAACTCCTTCCAGACTCTGCTAGCGAAGGGACAACTCCTTCAAGACTCTGCTAGCATCGAGCCAACTAAGACAACACCATCCCAAGCCCATTCCCGATTCTTACACAGGATTCCTACAGATGCAACAAGCCGAGATGTCTCAATTCTAGGGAAATTACAAGCGGCCACCGGTAATGTAATTCCCCAGAGATGGGGAAGTTTAGAGAGGTAAGGTTATCTCATGAGTAATTCTGATCAAGTTTTCGGTGGGATCCAGTGTCATGACCACCTACCTTATGTAGGTCGAACCAGGGCTGTGGAGTCGGAGTCGTGGAGTCGGTGGCTATTTTGCAGGAGTCGGAGTCGCCATAAAAGGGACCGACTCCGACTCCCAAAATATATAATAAGTTGATTCAGCTAGTTCGATGCAGTGCAAAGACCAAGAGGAATTGGGTCAGGTCAGTGCTCCTGCTCCCATATCTTCAGCCTCATCACATGAGGAGTGTAATTGATGACATGGAGCCGGCAAAGCGCTGCCCCAGGGGAAAGATTTTGCTCTTAGGGCAAACAGATTTCAGCAAAATGTTTCACCTGTTTTCAAAGAAGTAGAAGTGTTAACCATTCATCAAAACTGACTGTGGCCGAGGCAATTCCTTTATACCCTGACATTGTTAGAGATGTTGCCCCTGTCACCGCTTTGTCCCCAACCCAAGTTAGTGTAGAGAGGCCGTTCTCTATCCTGGAAATAATGAGATCAGATGTGAGGTCGTCTATGCAGGATCTGATGGAGGCAATAATATTTCTCAGAACAAATTCAGAGACTCCATGAATGTTCCTGCAGTGTTTTGCATATTTCAAAATTTTTTGTGTACTAAAGTCATGTCCAATAAATATATTTTACACTGACAAGCAAAATGGTAACAATGGTTTGAACTTGTGACTTTCAGGCTCCATCTCTCACCATCCACTACAGCTTTGTACATGAGGCTACTGTAATTTTATATACATCTTACATATCTTATACATAAATATGACTTGCAAGTATTTAGCCTCTTCTTAGTTCTTCAGATTCTTTCCTGTAACTGTATTGTTACTGTTTTGCTCCTAAAAATCAAAATGTTAATTTTTATTATTTTGTTTGTATTTGGGAAATCCACTTTTGGTTTTCAACTCTGCCTGAATCCTTCTGGTCTCTGAATCAGATTCAAGCACATCTTGACCAAAATCTGATCCCAGGTCTCTTCTACACATTCCCAATGTTGGTGCAGACTGGACTTGGATACAAATACAGCTTTTTCTTCTACTCCACCCACAAGTGTTCAAAAAATCCAAACATTGTTACCTTTTAGCTTGTCAGTGTCTGTTCTACCTAGTTTGATTATTGTATCATAAGGTGATAAACAGCCGGATGTTACCATTTTACTACAGTAAAGTTATCACTTAACCATGCGCCGGTTATGAGGGAGTCAGGAGTCGGAGGTTTGGGAAATTGAGGAGTCGGAGCTTCGGCTTGCAGACTCCACTGCCCTGGGTCGAACTACCCAAGAATGAAAGAGGTGTTCCCACCATAGTCTGAGATGGTATATTAATAAGGTAGACCATCAACGTCTCATAGGTGCCAAACCCAAAGGTGGGACCAGCAGGGGGACAGGCCTCTAAAAGTGTCAGTTCAGAACTCACCGTTCGGCTCTTTAGGAATTCTGGGTAAAGCCGAACACAATGTTCCCCTGTTCTGGAAACTTCCATAGAACAAAACAGAGAGTTGTGGGCAAGCATGATCATCTCTCCATTCTGAGCCGACACTTTCGGTGGCCCATCCAGAAATAGGTGAAGCTCTTTGATGGCACATCCTATCCATAAGCCGTCAAAGTGCAAAATGGAAACACCCCTTTCACACCTTAATGCCGAGGCCTCTTTTTTTGTCACGTTCATTTTTCCCTCCCTACCTTCCCAGAGCCATAACTTTTTATTTTTCCACCTACAAAGACATATAAGGGCTTTTATATTGCGGGATAAGATGGACGTTCTAATGGTGTTATTCACTGTACTATACAATATACATCGCAAAAAATTCTAAATGGGTCAAAAGGTTTTTTTGGTTTTTTTTTAAAACATACTTGCGCCATGTTTGCGGGAGTTTTTTATGGCGTTCAATCTTTGGTATAAATGATGAGTCCTCTATATTCTACAAGTTGATATGAATCCGCCAATACCAAACATGTAGGATTTCTGTTAGGTTTTGGTGCCGCAAAAAATCCAAATATTTTCTATATTTCTCATTTTTGCCACAGTGTCATTTTCTGTGACTGATAACTTTTTTGCACTTATTAATAATAATAATAATAATCTTTATTTATATGGCGCCAACATATTCCGCAGCACTTTACAATATAGAGGGTATTAGCACAGACAAACCAGACATTATAAAAAAGCTACTTACAAATCAGACAGGAGGTGTGAGGGCCCTGCTCGCAAGAGCTTACAATCTATTAGGGTGTATGGGTGAAACAAAGGGTGACAAGTGCTTGGTTTACAATGGTCCAGCCATGTTACATAAATATGGGTATACATAAAATGTGGATGAACCTGCCACCCAGACCATACATCTATATACAGATAAGTGCCTGCGGGTGCCAAAGTGCAGGAAGTGATGAATGTGTGACAGAATTTGGGAGGTTGACAATTAGGGATCTTGGTCGCTTGTCTAAGAAGATGAGTTTTCACTAAAAACTGTGAGGGTTGTGAGTGTGCCTGATCACAGGGGGTAACATGTTCCAGAGAATTGGTGCTGCACGTGTGAAGTCTTGGAGACGGGCATGGGAGGTTCGGATGAGTGAGGTGTGTAATCTTAGATCAGTAGCAGAGCGGAGAGCCCGGGTAGGGTGGTAGACAGAGATGAGGGAGCAGATTAGGGGGTGCAGCGCTGTGGAGAGACAGGGTAGGGTGGTAGACAGAGATGAGGGAGGAGATGTAGGGGGTGCAGCGCTGTGGAAAGACCGGGTACGTTGGTAGACAGATGAGGGAGGAGATGTAGGGGGTGCAGCCTGTGGGAGGAGGACCGGGTAGGGTGGTAGACAGAAATGAGGGAGGAGATGTAGGGGGTGCAGCTCTGTGGAGAGAGCGGGTACGTTGGTAGACAGATGAGGGAGGAGATGTAGGGGGTGCAGCACTGTGGAGAGACCGGGTACGTTGGTAGACAGATGAGGGAGGAGATGTATGGGGTACAGCGCTATGGAGAGACCAGGTAGGGTGGTAGACAGAGATGAGGAAGGAGATGTAGGGGGTGCAGCTCTGTGGAGAGACCGGGTAGGGTGGTAGACAGAGATGAGGGAGGAGATGTAGGGGGGTGCAGTGCTGTGGAGAGACCGGGTAGGGTGGTAGACAGAGATGAGGGAGGAGATGTAGGGGGTGCAGCGCTGTGGAGAGAGCGGGTAGGGTGGTAGACAGAGATGAGGGAGGAGATGTAGGGGGGTGCAGCACTGTGGAGAGCTTTATGAGTGAGAGTGATTAGTTTGTGTTGTATTCTGTACTGAACAGGCAGCCAGTGCAGTGACTGACACAGGGTAGAGGCATCAGTATAGCGGTTGGAGAGAAAGATGAGCCTGGCTGCTGCATTCAGGACAGAATGGAGAGGGGAGAGTTTACAGAGAGGGAGACCAACAAGTAGGGAGTTACAGTAGTCAAGACGAGAATGAATAAGAGCAACAATGAGGGTTTGAGTTGTTTCCACAGTGAGAAACAGACGGATTTTGGAGATATTCTTGAGGTGCAGGTGACAGGAGCGGGCAAGGGATTGGATATAGGGGGTGAAGGTCAGATCAGAAACTAGTATAACCCCCAGACAGCGGGCCTGTTGCCTAGGAGTTATGGTGGTGCCACACACGGAGAGGGAAATAGCAGGGTGAGGTCGGTTAGTAGACGGTGGGATGACTAAGTTCAGTTTTAGTGAGGTTTAGTTGGAGATAGAAAGAGGACATGATGTCAGAGACAGCGGGCAGACAGTCACTGGTGTTTTGTAGCAGAGCAGGAGTGATGTCATTGGAAGAGGTGTATAATTGGGTGTCATCAGCGTAGAGATGGTACTGGAAGCCAAATCTGCTGATGGTTTGTCCAATGGGGGCTGTGTAGAGTGAAAAGAGGAGAGGACCAAGAACGGATCCCTGTGGAACCCCAACAGCAAGAGGAGCGGAGGTGGAACCTGCAAATGAGACACTGAAGGAGCGGTTAGAGGTCCTGGAGGCCAAAGAAGCTGAGCATGTTGAGGAGAAGGTGGTGATCCACAGTGTCAAACGCTGCAGAGAGATCCAGGAGAGGAAAGCAACGAGTATTTACCCTGAGATTTTGCTGTCAGGAGATCATTGGAGACTTTTGCTAGAGCAGTTTCTTCTCCCTATGGATGTGAGTGAGGGGCAGTTTTTTTGCGGGCTGAAGTGTCATTTTCATTAGTACCAGAATGAAATACATTTTTTCGATCGCTTTTATTCCAATTTTTAGGGGACATGAAATGAACAAAAAAATCCACAATTTTGGTGTTTGGAATTTTCAGCGCACGGGATAAATGATGCGATATTGTGACTTTTATGGATATGGGGAACTTGATTTAATTGTTTTAGGTGTAAAAACGCAAAAGGGAGCGATTTGAACTTTTCATATTTTTCTTTTTTCCACTTTCATTGGAAGTCCCCCTAGAGTGCTTCACCACTAGGAGGCGCGATCGTTAATACAGGAATAATAATAATGTAGTACAATACAATAGGGTGTACCAATATGGCGCTTTCACTACTTCTTGCTTGGGTTACAAAGTAGTAAAACAGAGAACATGGCGGCAGTGGCAGCCTTCACCAGGCTTCCAGCTGCCATGTTAACCGGTTGGGGCCGTGCAATCTCATCACTGAGGTCCTGACCGCAATCAATAACGGTTTCTCATTCACTTGGACGCCACGGCCGTGTTGGGTGCGGCATTTGAGGGGTTAAACAATGTGGGATGGAGCCAGCACCTGCCAACTATGTAGTGGGATAGCGGCGCAATCCCGCTACAAGGCCCCTTACCGCCATGTGAGCATACTGATACGGAAGGAGACAGGAGCCTGCCCATGTATCTATAGGCAAGTGTATAAGCATAGCCCCATGTATATATACTGCTCCTCACATCACGTGTATATAGGTGGGTGTGTGAGCATAGCCCCATATATGTATACACCACCAAGTACATATACTGCTCCTCACATCATGTGTATATAGGTGGGTGTGTGAGCATAGCCCCATGTATGTATACAGCACCAAGTACATATACTGCTCCTCACATCACATGTATATAGGTGGGTGTGTGAGCATAGCCCCATGTATGTATACAGCACCAAGTACATGTACTGCTCCTCACATCACATGTATATAGGTGGGTGTGTGAGCATAGCCCCATGTATGTATACAGCACCAAGTACATGTACTGCTCCTCACATCACATGTATATAGGTGGGTGTGTGAGCATAGCCCCATGTATGTATACAGCACCAAGTACATATACTGCTCCTCACATCACGTGTATATAGGTGGGTGTGTGAGCATAGCCCCATGTATGTATACAGCACGAGCTACATATACTGCTCCTCACATCACGTGTATATAGGTGAGTGTGTGAGCATAGCCCCATGTATGTATACAGCACCAAGTACATATACTGCTCCTCACATCACGTGTATATAGGTGGGTGTGAGCATAGCCCCATGTATATATACTGCTCCTCACATCATGTGTATATAGGTGGGTGTGTGAGCATAGCCCCATGTATGTATACAGCACCAAGTACATGTACTGCTCCTCACATCACGTGTATATAGGTGGGTGATGCAAGGTTCAGCTTTCAGGACCGGATTTGAAATGGACACTTTGGCCCTGATTTATCAATGCTCCACATGGCAACCACTTAGAAATGACAGCGGAACTCAGGTCACTCGCTCCGACCTATGGGCTGTGGTCGGTCGCTATGATCTATAATCGGTTGCTATGGGCTGTGGTCGGTCGCTATGATCTATAATCGGTTGCTATGGGCTGTGGTCGGTCGCTATGATCTATAATCGGTTGCTATGGGCTGTGGTCGGTCGCTATGATCTATAATCGGTTGCTATGGGCTGTGGTCGGTCGCTATGATCTATAATCGGTTGCTATGGGCTGTGGTCGGTCACTATGATCTATAATCGGTCGCTATGATCTATAATCGGTTGCTATGGGCTCTGGTCGGTCGCTATGATCTATAATCGGTTGCTATGGGCTCTGGTCGGTCGCTATGATCTATAATCGGTTGCTATGGGCTCTGGTCGGTCGCTATGATCTATAATCGGTCGCTATGAGCTATAATCGGTTGCTATGGGCTCTGGTCGGTCGCTATGATCTATAATCGGTTGCTATGGGCTGTGGTCGGGCGCTATGATCTATAATCGGTTGCTATGGGCTCTGGTCGGTCACCATGATCTATAATCGGTTGCTATGGGCTCTGGTCGGTCGCTATGATCTATAATCGGTTGCTATGGGCTCTGGTCGGTCGCTATGATCTATAATCGGTTGCTATGGGCTCTGGTCGGTCACTATGATCTATAATCGGTTGCTATGGGCTCTGGTCGGTCGCTATGATCTATAATCGGTTGCTATGGGCTCTGGTCGGTTGCTATGATGTATAATAAGTTACTATGGGCTCTGGTCCCTTCAGGCATCAATGTACAATCACCACAACCGCCCATATTCTTACCTCACCCGGGAATGTAATAACAGCGCGGACCAGAGAGAGCGGGAGCCGCCGAGTATAGAGAGGCCGCCGGCCGGGAGGACCTGGGTGACGTCACTGCGAGATCAGTCACATGACCGGGCTCTCCTGGAGGGAAGGGAGGAGATATGATGTCACCACCACGTGACCTGAAGAGGCGGGGCCTACAGGCGGATGCAGTTTGGTATGAGAGCCAGAGGCATGCTGGGAGATGTAGTCTTTTCCTATAATAACAGCCGGACATGATAAGAGCTGTAGTTCTCCTTTTATACTCTGATGTCCCATAATAACAGCCGGACATGCTGGGAGATGTAGTTCTCTCATACCCTGATATCCCATAATAACAGCCAGACATGCTGGGAGTTGTAGTTCTCTCCTATTATACCCTGATATCCCATAATAACAGCCAGACATGCTGGGAGTTGTAGTTCTCTCCCATAATAACAGTCGGACATGCTGGGAGTTGTAGTTCTCTCCTATTATACCCTGATATCCCATAATAACAGCCAGACATGCTGGGAGTTGTAGTTCTCTCCTATTATACCCTGATATCCCATAATAACAGCCGGACATGCTGGGAGTTGTAGTTCTCTCCTATTATACCCTGATATCCCATAATAACAGCCGGACATGCTGGGAGTTGTAGTTCTCTCCTATTATACCCTGATATCCCATAATAACAGCCGGACATGCTGGGAGTTGTAGTTCTCTCATACCCTGATATCCCATAATAACAGCCGGACATGCTGGGAGTTGTAGTTCTCTCCTATTATACCCTGATATCCCATAATAACAGCCGGACATGCTGGGAGTTGTAGTCCTCTCCTATTATACCCTGATATCCCATAATAACAGCCAGACATGCTGGGAGTTGTAGTTCTCTCATACCCTGATATCCCATAATAACAGCCGGACATGCTGGGAGTTGTAGTCCTCTCCTATTATACCCTGATATCCCATAATAACAGCCGGACATGCTGGGAGTTGTAGTTCTCTCCCTTAATAACAGCCGGACATGCTGGGAGTTGTAGTTCTCTCCTATTATACCCTGATATCCCATAATAACAGCCGGACATGCTGGGAGTTGTAGTTCTCTCATACCCCGATATCCCATAATAACAGCCGGACATGCTGGGAGTTGTAGTCCTCTCCTATTATACCCTGATATCCCATAATAACAGCCGGACATGCTGGGAGTTGTAGTCCTCTCCTATAATAACAGCCGCACATGCTGGGAGTTGTAGTTCTCTTCTATTATATCCCATAATAACAGCCGGACATGCTTGGAGTTGTAGTTCTCTCCTGTTATACCCTGATATCCCATAAGAACAGCTGGACATGCTGGGAGTTGTAGTCCTCTCCTGTTATACCCTGATATCCCATAATAACAGCCGGAAATGCTGGGAGTTGTAGTTCTCTCATACCCTGATATCCCATAATAACAGCCGGACATGCTGGGAGTTGTAGTCTTCTCCCATAATAACAGCCGGACATGCTGGGAGTTGTAGTTCTCTCCTATTATACCCATACATGCCAACTCTCCCGTTTTTGGCGGGGGGGTCCCGCTATTTGGGGTCCCCTCCCGCCCTCCCGGGGGAGTTGGCATTCCTCCCGCCGCCTGCAGGCGGCGGGGGTCCTTTAAAATTACCGCGGCGCAAGAGTAGCGCTGGTGCGCTACTCTTGCGCCGCGGGACCGCTCCTACAGGCGGTGAAGCGGCCGCAGCGGCCGCCCACCCGCCCGCGGTCTCACTGTGCGGGGAGGAGGCAGGAGGGATCGCTCCCTCCTCCCTCCTCTCCCTGTATGTACGGCGCCGGTGTGTGCGCCGCACATACAGGTCAGAGGCGCAGGGGGGAAGTGACGCACGGCTGCAGGGGAGTGACGCGCGGCTGCTCTCACTTCCCCCTGCGCCGCTGAGGAGATCGGTCGGGAGCGGCCACGCTGCAGGAGCCTGGTAAGGTAAGTGGATTTTATTATTTAATTTTTATTAGCTTTAGGGGGCTCTACCTGGCTAACAGAGAGGGCAAGTACCTGGCAACAGAGGGGGCACTACCTGGCAACAATGGGGGCTCTACCTGGCTAACAGATGGGGGCACTACCTGGCTAACAGAGGGGGCACTACCTGGCAACAGAGGGGACACTACCAGGCAACAGAGGGGCACTACCTGGCAACAGAGAGGCACTACCTGGCAACAGAGGGGACATCTACCTGGCAACAGAGGGGGCACTACCTGGCAACAGAGGGGGCACTACCTGGCAACAGAGGGGACATCTACCTGGCAACAGAGGGGGCACTACCTGGCTAACAGATGGGGGCACTACCTGGCAACAGATGGGGGCACTACCTGGCAACAGAGGGGACACTACCTGGCAACAGAGGGGTACACTACCTGGCAACAGAGGGGGCACTACCTGGCTAAACAGATGGGGGCACTACCTGGCTAACAGATGGGGGCACTACCTGGCTAACAGATGGGGGGCACTACCTGGCTAACAGAGGGGGCACTAACCTGGCAACAGGGGGGGCACTACCTGGCAACAGAGAGGGGCACTACCTGGCTAACAGATGGGGGTACTACCTGGCTAACAGATGGGGGTCCTACCTGGCTAACAGAGGGGGCACTACCTGGCTAACAGAGGGGGCACTACCTGGCAACAGAGGGGACATCTACCTGGCAAACAGATGGGGGCACCTACCTGGCTGACAATGGGGGCACCTACCTGGCTGACAATGGGGGCACCTACCTGGCTAACAATGGGGGGCACCTACCTGGCTAACAATTGGGGGCACCTACCTGGCTAACAATGGGGGGCACCTACCTGGCTAAAAAAGGGGGGCATCTACCTGGCTACAAATTTGGCTCTACCTGGCTACAGAGGGGGCATCTACTTGGCTACAAGGGGGCATCTACCGGCCTGTAAGGGGCACTACCTGGTTATGGGGGCTACTACCTGGCTATAAGGGCATCTACCTGGCTTTCTTCCAAAGCCGTTATGCAGTTAGGTGGAGTGGGTGTGGCTTTTTGAAGGGGCATGGCATACCAAACAAGATGGGCGTGTCCATGCAAATTTTTGCCGCGGCGCGCTACGCGCGCCGCCCACTAACTTCTCCTGCTTTTTCATTTTCGAAAGTTGGCAACTATGATTATACCCTGATATCCCATAATGACAGCCGGACATGCTGGGAGTTGTAGTCCTCTCCTATTATACCCTGATATCCCATAATAACAGCCAGACATGCTGGAAGTTGTAGTTCTCTCATACCCTGATATCCAATAATAACAGCCGGATATGCTGGGAGTTGTAGTCCTCTCCTATTATACCCTGATATCCCATAATAACAGCCGGACATGCTGGGAGTTGTAGTCCTCTCCATAATAACAGCCGGACATGCTGGGAGTTGTAGTTCTCTCCTATTATACCCTGATATCTCATAATAACAGCCGGACATGCTGGGAGTTGTAGTTCTCTCATTCCCTGATATCCCATAATAACAGCCGGACATGCTGGGAGTTGTAGTTCTCTCATAGCCTGATATCCCATAATAACAGCCGGTTATGCTGGGGTTGTAGTCCTCTCCTATAATAACAGCCGCCACATGCTGGGAGTTGTAGTTCTCTTCTATTATATCCCATAATAACAGCCGGACATGCTTGGAGTTGTAGTTCTCTCCTGTTATACCCTGATATCCCATAAGAACAGCTGGACATGCTGGGAGTTGTAGTCCTCTCCTGTTATACCCTGATATCCCATAATAACAGCAGGAAATGCTGGGAGTTGTAGTTCTCTCATACACTGATATCCCATAATAACAGCCGGATATGCTGGGAGTTGTAGTTTTCTCATACCCTGATATCCCATAATAACAGCCGGACATGCTGGGAGTTGTAGTTCTCTCCTATTATACCCTGATATCCCATAATAACAGCCGGTTATGCTGGGAGTTGTAGTCCTCTCCTATAATAACAGCCGCACATGCTGGGAGTTGTAGTTCTCTTCTATTATATCCCATAATAACAGCCGGACATGCTTGGAGTTGTAGTTCTCTCCCCTGTTATTACCCTGATATCCCATAAGAACAGCTGGACATGCTGGGAGTTGTAGTCCTCTCCTGTTATACCCTGATATCCCATAATAACAGCCGGAAATGCTGGGAGTTGTAGTTCTCTCATACCCTGATATCCCATAATAACAGCCGGATATGCTGGGAGTTGTAGTTCTCTCATACCCTGATATCCCATAATAACAGCCGGACATGCTGGGAGTTGTAGTTCTCTCCTTTTATACCCTGATATCCCATAATAACAGCCGGACATGCAGGGAGTTGTAGTACTCTCATACCCTGATATCCCATAATAACAGCCGGATATGCTGGGAGTTGTATTCCCCTCCTATAATAACAGCCGTACATGCTGGGAGTTGTAGTCCTCTCCTATAATAACAGCCGGACATGCTGGGTGTTGTAGTTCTCTCCTATTATATCCCATAATAACAGTCAGACATGCTGGGAGTTGTAGTCCTCTCCTATTATACCCTGATATCCCATAGTAACAGCCAGAAATGCTGGGAGGTAGTTATCTCCTAGTATACCCTGATATCCCATAAGAACAGCAGGAGATGCTGGGATTTGTAGTTATCTCATAGCCTGATATCCCATAATAACAGCCGGACATGCTGGGAGTTGTAGTTCTCTCATCCCCTGATATCCCATAATAACAGCCGGACATGCTGGGAGTTGTAGTTCTCTCATAGCCTGATATCCCAGAATAACAGCCAGACATGCTGGGAATTGTACTTCTCTCCTATTATACCCCGATATCCTATAATAACAGCCAGACATGCTGGGAGTTGTAGTTCTCTCACACCCTGATATCCCATAATAACAGCCGGGACATGCTGGGAGTTGTAGTTCTCTCATACCCTGATAACCCATAATAACAGCCGGACATGCTGGAGTTGTAGTTCTCTCATAAACCCTGATATCCCATAATAAAAATGCCGGACATGCTGGAGTTGTAGTTTTTCTCATACCCTGATATCCCATAATAACAGCCGACATGCTGGGAGTTGTAGTTCTCTACTTTTATACCCTGTTATCCCATAATAACAGCCATAATGCTGGGAGTTGAAATTCTCTCCTATTATACCCTGATATCCCTTTATAACACCGGACATGCTGGGAGTTTGTAGGGTTCCTCTCATACCCTGATATCCCATAAAAACAGCCTTTACATGTGGGGAGTTGTAGTTCTCTCCCACTATACCCTGATATCCCATAATTAAAGCCGGGCATGCTGGGAGTTGTAGTTCTCTCCTATTATAAACCCCGATATCCCAAAAAAAACCCCAGGATATGGGTGGGAGTTGTAGTCCCTCCTATTTACCCTGATATCCCCATAATAACAGCCGGACAGCTGGGAGTTGTAGTCCTCTTCCCCATTATACCTTGATAACCTATAAAACAGCTAGGGCAAAGCTGGGATTGTGTTCTTCCTTATACAATGATATCCCATAATAACAGCTGGACATGCTCGGAGTTGTAGTTCTTCCTATTATAACCCCTGATATCCCATAATAACAGCCGGGGCATGCTGGGAGTTGTAGTCCTCTCCTTTTATACACTGACATCCCATAATAACAGCCGGACATGGGAGGGAGTTGTAGTTCTCCCATACCCTGATAATCCTATAAATAACAGCCCGGGCATGCTGGGAGTTTTAGTTTCTCTCCTATTATACACTGATATCCCATAATAACCAGCCGGACATGCTGGGAGTTTGTAGTTCTTTTCCTATTATACCTGATATCCCATATAACAGCCGGACATGCCCGGGAGTTGTAGTTCTCTCCAATTATACCCTGATATCCCATAATAACCAGCCGGGGGGGCATGCTGGGAGTTGTTAGTTCTCTCATACCCTGATATCCCATAAAAAAGCCAGACATGCGGGAGTTGTATCCTCTCCTATTATCCCCTGTTTCCCCATAAAAAAACAGGGACATCTGGAATTGTAGTTCTCTCTTATTATACCCTGATATCCGATCCCTACAGGTGCACAAGGTGGGACGCAGGGGGTCAATGGGACTCGTACACCAACTCCTCCACCTCCACAATATTCTACAATGGAGAAGGCAGCCATGTGTAATGTTGGACCTTTTTTTTTTTTTTTTTTAAATTCAGAAAGATTTTATTGAAGAACATAATGAACACACTAGAGTACAAACATAATCATGAAGATGATACAGAGCAATAAGCTAAACATGCGGGTTTCCGCACCAACATATCAAGTTTAACACATATTGATACCAAGACTGTGACTTAAAACTCAAGCAAGAACTATATCAGGATAATGGGCCACTCAAATCACAGTGCCCACTCAATATGGTAGGAGATATAAACCATTGAAAAAATAACCTATTTACAAAAACGATTAAATTTAAAGAAAACTAATACACAAAAACATAAAGACCACATAAACAACAAGGGGGGGGGAATAGAAGGAGAAGGAGGGAGGGGGCATAGGAGCTGTACCAGGGCCGTGGTGGAGCCCACATATCCCTACCAAAACCCCCTCCGTCCCCTCTTCCAAGGACTCCTCAAGTAAGGGGGACTTCTGCTAGAAAAAGCAGATCCCCGCTAATACCCAACCAAGACCCCCAGCAAGAAATAGAAGAATAAATGGGTGGTCTTAACTGGGCCCATTTCTTCCTTGATTACACAATAACTGCGGGCCCGAAACTCCTAAGCCTGGACAGCCCCACCAAAGTGTGAAGGTTCCTTCTCCCTCCCACATCTCCAGCATAGATCTGGGACTGTTGGATACCACTTTTGTAGACCAGGGGTACCCTTTTCCATCTGGAGAGCAGTTTGAAAAATGTTTTTCCCGATATTTAGATGCATTAGAATTTTGGAGTCAAAAGCTAGAAAAAGCAGATCCCCGCTAATACCCAACCAAGACCTCAGCAAGAAATAGAGAGATATAACTGGGTGGTCTTAAAAAGGGGCCCGTGAAACAGGTTCTTTTTGGGCACGCTAAAAATTGATCGGGGGATGACAAATCAGCTCCTCCATCCTCTGCATGGACCAATCTCTGCATCCATTCTTTTAACGAGGGGGGATGCAGGGGGACTTCCACTTACTGGAAAAATGGTGTACGGCCTGTAACAGGTAACGGAGGGGGGATCTTTAAACTATTTTTAGGCACAACAAACATGAAAGCAACAAGGCCTCTGGGGGGAATCAGGGACGTTACTCCCGTTACTTCCTTGATTACAGCAATAAATGCGGACCCGAACCCCCAAGCCTGGGGAAGCCCCACCAAATGTTGACAGGTTCCTTCTCCCCTCCCCCACATCTCCAGCATAGATCTGGGACTGTTGGATACCACTTATGTAGACCAGTGGGTACCCTGTACCATCTGGAGAGCAGTTTGAAACATGTTTCCTGATATTTAGATGCTATTAGAGATTTGTGAGTCAAAGCTAGAAAAAGCAGATCCCCGCTAATACCCAACCAAGACCTCAGCAAGAAATAGAGAGATATAACTGGGTGGTCTTGAACTGGGCCCAGTGAAACCAGGTTCTTTGACACGCTAACAGTTGATCGGGGCTATGAGAAATCAGCTCCTCCATCCTCTGCATGGACTCAATCTCTGCATACCATTCTTCTAACGAGGGGGGATGCAGAGGACTTCCACTTACGTGGAATAATGGATGTAGCGGCCTGTAACAGGTAACGGAGGAGGGATCTCTTAAACCTATTTATAGGCACATCAAACATGCAAAGCAACAAGGCCTCTGGAGAATCAGGGACTGTTACTCCTGTTACTTCCTTGATTACAACAATAACTGCGGACCAGAAGCTCCTAAGCCTGGGACAGCCCCACCAAATGTGTGACATGGTTCCTTCTCCGCTCCCACATCTCCAGCATAGATCTGGGACTGTTGGATACCACTTATGTAGACCAGTGGGTACCCTGTACCATCTGGAGAGCAGTTTGAAACATGTTTCCTGATATTTAGATGCTATTAGAGCTTGTGAGTCAATTGGAAACATCTGTGCCACTGAGAGTCAGAAAAGGAGAGTCCCAATTCATTCTCCCAGCGACGGCAAAAGGGGGGAAGTTGAGATGAGGGAGTGGAGAGCAGTAGTTTACATATCACCGAAAGGGCATGAGATGGACTAGAAGGAGCTAAGATCAGCCTCTCGAAGTCAGTGAGCGGCCAATGTTGATTTTATCTTATTGAAAAAGTGGGACAACTGGATGTGCTGGTAAAAGGCCCCTACTGTACAGGGGTAATACCTCCGCCGAGGATGTCACCACACAATTTTAATCGTCCGGCTGCAGCAACATGTGAAAAGCGCAAAGGAGAGGTTTTTGTTCCCCCCAGGAAGACAGCCGCAGCTGCTCCAGGGAGAAACTCCGGATGATCAGTGACTGGGACGCAAGGACCAGCACGTTCGATCAGATTAAAGGATTTCCTCTGAGAATAGAGTGTATTCAAAGTGAGTCTCGTGCTAAAGGAAAGCCGTGGGCAGGTTAAGCATTTTTTGATAAAAAATATGTGAACCGAGAATCTCAAAGTTTTTTCATGTATGATAGATAGCATAAATGCTTCTTTAGGGATTTCCATGTAATGTTTTGCCCTTTTTGCAGTCGTGTGCCGCTGGTAGTGGTGTGCGTGTGTACATATATATATATATAATATATATATATATATATATATATATAATATATATAATATTATATAATATATATATATAGTATATATATATATGCCGCAATCCTGCCAGTGGCACCCAGGTTTGCATAGTGTTTTTTCAGAAATGTTTTTTGTGCAGAACCATACGTTGTATTTGGTGTATATTGCTTTTAATCTATATGGGGAGGAAGGGGTGCCTCCATTTTGGTTTTCTGCATCACGCCCACTCTCACAGGCTGTCATGACAAGTGCAGCTTGCAGGTTTGGTGTGTTTTTTTTATTTTTTTCTCTCTGTATATTGGAGGTCGGTTGACCCAGTGAGAGGCCTGGATGTGGCTCTATTGAGAGGTAAGGATAGTGTAGGACTGCCCGATCTGAGATCACGTTGAAAGTCGTGGGCAGCGTAAGCATTTTTTGATCAAAAATATGTGAACCAAGAATCTCAAAGTTTTTTCGTGCTAAAGGAAGACACAAGATTATCATGGACCGGTGGAGTCCAGATCCAGGGGAGCACTGCCCCCGCCAAACCCTCCTGCTGTGATCCAGGGCCAAGGCCATAAACCGCGCATACGCTGCAGCTAAATGATATAGCTTGCAATCTGGGAGTCCCACTCCTCCTGCATCTTTTGGTCTGATCAACACGTCATATGCAATCCTAGGTTTACGGGTCGCCCAAACAAACGTTGAGAAGCACCGTCTAAGACTCTTCCAGAATGAGGACGGGATGTTGATAGGGACCGTTTGGAATAGATACAGAAATTTCGGGAGTACCGACATCTTCAGCGCAGCTATCCTACCAAACCAGGAAAGGTCCTTTGTAGCCCAGGCCTTCAGGTCCCTGGTTGTCTGCTTGAGCAGAGGGATGAAATTGTCAGAAAATAATTTAGGAAGATCAGCGGAGATATGTATCCCGAGGTACGAGATGCCCCCTTTCGGCCATGTGAAAGGGAAGTTCGACTGAAGGAGCTGTTGTTCCATTGAGGAGAGACCAACATTGAGCGCTTCAGATTTAGAGGAATTGATCTTAAAGTTGGACCAACTACCAAATTGTGAAATCACTGCCATCAAGGCTGGGAGCGAAATATGTGGGTTGGTAATATAGACCAAAAGGTCATCAGCAAACGCTGAGTATTTGTATTCTCGCGCTCCAATGTTGATCCCTTTAATATCAGGATTAGCTCTAATGGAAGCCAACAGGTTCTCCATGATCAGTATGTACAAGAGCGGGGACAAAGGGCAACCCTGCCTCGTTCCATTGGAAATGGAAAATGGCTCAGAGAGGGATCCATTGACCTTAACACATGCTGAGGGAGACATATACAAGGCTGAAATTTGTGGGCCAAGGTTTGACGGAGAGAAGACCACGATATCCTGTCGAAGGCCTTCTCTGCGTCAAGGGACAGGACCATCAGAGGAATCTTGTGAGCCCAAGCATGGTGGATAATGTCCATTGTTTTGATCGTGTTATCACGTGCCTCTCTACCAGGCACAAATCCTACCTGGTCGGGGTGCACAAGAGAATCCAGTAAGGGGTTAAGCCTGTTCGCTATAAGTTTAGCATACATTTTAATGTCAACGTTCAAAAGCGATATCGGGCGATAACTACTGCATGCCTGTGGATCCTTTCCTGGCTTGGGGACAACTGCAACATACGCCAAGATCGCCTGAGGCGGAAGAGGGGCCTCCGGGGAGATAGTATTAAACGTCCGCAAAAGCAGAGGGGCCAACTGGTCCGGAAAAGTCTTGAAGAATTTGGCTGTAAAACTGTCAGGACCAGGGCTCTTTCCCCCCGGAAAATCCTTGATCACCAGTTCAATCTCCTGCAGCGAAAAAGGATCATCCAACTGCTGGGAGATTGATGGCGGCATCTTGGCACGTAGGGAGTGATGAGGGAAGACAGATCCCGTAGCAGCGGTAGAAGGGGGTGGGGAGGTGGTACAGTTTGGAATAGAAGGCCTGAAAGGACTTGGCAATGTCAGTGGTGCAGTGTACGACATCACCAGCAGGAGTCTTGATAGAGGCAATGAACTATGCGAGAGCGGAGGGCCCTGGCCAGCATACGGCCACATTTATTTCCGTAATTTGCCCTGACAGCGCTGAAGCACACCACCCCACGCAGCCTCAAGAAGTCTCTTAACCCCAACCGCACATCCTGCGATTCCCGAAGTACCGTAGAGGAAAGAGCACGTTTATGCACCAGTTCTAACTGGTGAACCTTAGACAGCACCATGGTAAGGGCTGCAGCCCGTCCCCGCTTAAGTTTGGCCCCATGTTTGACCAGAACCCCCCTGACCACACATTTAAAAGCCTCCCACTGAATCGCTGGCGAAGAGGAATCTCCAATATGCTGCTCCTGAAATTGCGAGATAGTTCTTCTAACATCCGCCGCACAGAGAGGATCCGACAACAGGGACTCGTTCAATTTCCAATTCCCCACAGGTCGCAGCACAGCCGGGAGTTTGAGGGAACAACAGACTGGGGCATGGTCCAACCACAATATATTCCCTATGGAGGTTGTCGTCACCATCTGCAGAGCAGAGTGCTGAATCAAGATGTAGTCTAGGCGACTGTACGACCCGTGGGGAGGGGAAAAGAAAGAATAATCTCTGTCGGCAGGATGCTCTTTCCTCCATACATCGCAGAGCTGCAGTTGGAGAAATGCCCTCCTCACTTTTTTAATGATGGAATATGACAAGGCCGATTTGCCCGCCGAGTTATCCAGTGTGGGGTCTAGAGTGACATTGAAGTCTCCACAAAGGACTACCGTCCCCTTAACCAACGGGATGGCAGTGTCAATAAGATGGTCAAAGAAGGCAGCCTGGGCAACATTGGGCGCATAGGCATTAATTATGGTGAATAGCCGACCCTCTATGGATAGGACAAGAATAAGGTAGCGAGCTTCAGGGTCAATTGAGCAGGAAAGGACCTGATGAGCAACAGTACGATGGATTGCTATGGCTACTCTGCTGGATCTGGACTGGTTGAAATTTGCAAAATGCCATGTGGTGTAGTGTCTATTTTTGATATGTGGGGCACTTCCTACCCTAAAATGTGTTTCCTGGAAACAAATTATGTCCGTCCTAAGACGATGAAAATGATGCAGTACCTGCACTCGCTTCTCAGGGGTGTTCAAGCCTTTGGCATTGAAGGATGCAATGTTGAGAGTCGCCATGAAACCTGCTCGGGTTAGGAGAACCACCGGTCAAAGGGGCAGTACCGGACCCCACCACGGGCCTAGGCAGAGAACGAAGAAAAAAAAACAGGGGGGGGGGAGGGAAAACACACAGGGAAGGGATACAAGACAAAGGTCAAGACACAAGACACAAAACAATTACCCAGAGAACTGAAAAGCAGACTGCACTGGTCTGCAGTTTATCTCAAAGCAAGAACCACTGCAAGTGTAACAGAAAACCTGTAGCACCAGGGGAACCTAGTGCAGGAGTTCCACCTACTGGGGGAAAGCGGCTTAACCTAGGTATGGGAGAGAAACCTTTGGAAATAGGTATGGTTATATCCGGCAACCAAAGGAGCTGTATTATGGGCAAAACAGATAAAAAAAACTAAACCTAGCACCTCATGATAATCAACAATTGCAGAGAGCAGCAAACATGAATAATACAGGGAATGTCCAGACAGTTAGAACGTCTCAGCAACACAGATCTGGAACATAGAGAAAGACCTCCACACAGTCCTCTCAGGTTCCCGTAGAGGAAGACGGTTGAGCCCTAGGACTTGACGAGGTGGGATGGCCCAGATCCTTAGAGCGGGCCGCTCTACCCCGCTGCGCCCCAGGTGGGCCACCAGCCGGAGACAAGGAAGAGACCAGCACGAGTCGCTTCCTTTGGTGCAGGTTGGAGGAAAGAGAGGACAGAGATGGCCAGTCCGACAGGGAAAGATCCGCAAGTTTGAGAGCTTTATGAACATCAGGAACGTCCTTAGGAGAGCGGATCGTAAGGGTCTTCTTGTCCATGCGGATATGAAGAGCAAACGGATACCCCCAATAAAAGGGGATATTTCTGTCCCGAAGAACATCCAGTTTTGGCTTCAATGAGGACCTCTGAGCCAGGGTAAGCCTCGATAGGTCCTGCAGGATTCTGATGGGGGTATTACGGTAAGTCACCTCTTTTCTCCTCCTGGCTTCATAAAGAATATCCTCCTTCATGAGGAAATAATGGATCCGGCAGATCACGTCTCGAGGTCTGGGGTCATCTGGGTTAGGCGGACGTAAGGCCCTGTGGGCCCTATCAATCTCGATGTGGGCTGTAGCCGGACGCCCCAGCAAATCGTTAAATATTTCAGAGAGCACTTTGAAGAGGTCAGAGTTCGGAATGGATTCAGGGAGACCCCGGACCCGCAGGTTATTCCGTCTGCTCCTATTTTCCACATCGTATAGATGTTGTTGTAAGGAGAAGAGTTGGGCGGAATGCTGGGCAACTTCATCCTTCAATGTGGCCAAAGATGTAGAGGTCTGGATCTGGGATTGGTCAAGTCCCTCGACTTTAGAATTTAAGGATGCTAACTCCGCCCGAAAGGACGAGAATTCTTGTTTGAATCCGTCCACCATCTGCTGCGCTAATGCAGTAAAATCTTCTCTGGAGGGGAGAGATTGTATTAACAGTCGCACATCTGCAAGCGTGGCCAGTTTGTTATCTTCTGATGTAGCTGGCGTTCCAGGCAGCGAGGAGGAAGCACTGGCCTGAATAGATTGACGTGGTGAGAGCGCTAGAACTGCTGGAGTGCCGTCCAGACTATCCGTCATTTGTGGACATGCGGAGACGGGCATCAGAGAATGAGAGAGTTGTCCAATTGACGCTGAACTCAGTTGCGTGGGATTCTGCATGACATACACTGGTAGCGTGCCAGAAGAGGTCGGGCCCTGATTGTGAATTGGAGAGGTGCCCCAAGAGGATCCCGTTGACCATGACGGAGAGGGGGCAGTAAAGGCTTCGGTTGAAAAGGGGGCCCCGGGAGTTCCGGATGGGGGAAACCCTTTGGGCCCACGGGAGGGAATGTAGGGCCTAAAACCAGGTGCATTAAAAGGGGCTTTTGGGGTGCTTTCCCCCCGTTACCCTTGGGGGGGCTTAGGCGCATGGGGGGGGGCTGTGTTAACAGTCTGATATGTCCGGGAGGGACAGGGGTCACCAAGAGCCATCAACCCCCCATTAGGGGCCCAAAATGTCCTCCTGACCGGAAAGAAGAGCAGCCCCAAATATGGGTTTGGTCCCCACGGGTCCCCCCACACCAGTCCCTTAGCCTGGGGACGGTACCCGCCCCGGCTTTTCCCTTTTCCCCTTTCTAGCCCCTTCACTTATCTGTGTCCTCTTTTTGGTCCCTAAACCCCCCGGGGTGGGGGGGTCCATGGGGAGCTGCGGGCAAGCGGAGGGATGCAGTGCAGGCGCCAGGCTCCCCCAAATGACGCGCCGCGAGATTGGCCCCGGGCCCGCCCTTCGGCAAGGGGGGAGCTGCCAGGGGTTTCCCCCAGGTGCAGGGATCCAGACCGCGCCCCGCCTTTAAGAGGCCCCGGGATTTTGCTGAAGTGACGTTTGCAGGGTACCCCGGCAGGCACATGGGCCCGGGAAACTAGGACGGTTTTGTGTCGGGGCCTCCACGCGGGGCACCCCATCTTGAGGGATCCCTGTGTCCCCCCCGCTGGCCGAGAGGGTAAGAGGCCCCCGGCCCGCGGAAAAAAAAAAACTGGTCCAAGTTCTCCTGGGGGGGACCAGGACCTGGGCCCAAATTAGAACCCCCTGCTTTTTGTAGCTTTCCCCCCTCCCTCAGGCTGTTGAAAAGCGGCGGGAAAGGGTAAAAGAAAGAGGGGCCCCAAACACACGTTCCTTTACACCACCCCTGGTTAGGCCACGGCCCCCCCCGTGGGGGCCTTTTTTGGGGGGGAAAATTTAAGTTCACTTATAAAATTTTTGCAGCATTTTTTTGCCCAAATTTTTTTTTTTTTTTTAATTAAATTTTTTCCCCCCATTTTAAATTTCACAATTTAAAAATTTTTGATTAAATTTTACAGGGGTTTTTACGGTCGTTTGGGGACCCAATATTCAGGGGTTTTTTTTGTGTGTGTAATGATTCACAAATTTTTTTTTTATTTTAAAAATTTTTATTTTTTTATTTTTATGTATTTATTTCTACACTTTTTTATGTTTTTTTTCTTTTTTTTTTTATATTTCCCTGAAGGAGAACCCGTGTTACATTTTTTTCCCACACTTATAATGAATTTCATATTAAATTTTATGCTAAAAAAAATTTTAAAAATTGTCAAATTTTGCCACAGGCACAGTCAGGGCCACCCCAGTGTTCCCCTTTCCCTGGTTTTACACAACAGACCCGGGGCCACTTTAGGTCCCCGGGATGGGCTTGCACTCATTCCCGGGGTCTGTTGGGGCACTGGGAGCCCAAATTTTCCCCCCCCCCGGGGCAGGGGGAAAAGCTCTTTGATTATGCTGGGGTCACGATCAAATGATTAAGCATCAGGGAGCGGAGGTTTCCCCTACTCCCTGGTACTTGTAGAGACTGTGCTGGGAAAAGGGCTGTGAAGTACAGCCATGTTCTCAGTATAGCCAGATGTCTGCAGCAAAGCCAAAAGGGGTTAAGGGGGTAAAAATTACTTCTCTTAATGCTTAAGGCCTCAGCTCACCTATGAAGAGATCACAAATTTTACACTATTCCAATCGCCAATAAACTCATCTTGTTCCTCTTCAAGAGATGCATTTTTAGTCAGGTCAAGCTCTAACAATTCATGATCAATTTTGGCATTTTGCCAACTATTTGCAATTTTAAAGTAGAGGGATAGTGATCGCGATACATAAATTTCTTCCTCACCAGGTCCTGAATTGTGTAATTAAAGGGGTGTTATCGTTTGAGCTGCTCGTGCTGTTCAGCTAATTTTCTCAGATTGAGTTTGAAATCCAGGGGCGGGTCTCTCCTGTCAAAAGGCGTGTCTCTCCTCCCAGGAGGCGTGTCCCCCCATGAAAACTGTGACATTATCATTTTGTTTAAAGCAGGGGATGCAGAAGGTTGTCTGGATCTAACAGCTCTGTAGCCTCCTGCCTGCTTATGTCTGCAGCCTTGAGGCTATAAACTCCACCAAGCACCTGTCATATGTCTTAGTTTACACACAACTGAAAGCCAGCAGCTGTTACTTCTAGTGGTGTACATCCAAATTGTACTGACAACAGGCAGAGATCTTTACTCAACTACAAGGACAAATGTCAGCTTCAAATAAAGACCTCTGCTTGCTGTCAATGACATGTGAATGAAAATGGGGGAAGAAGCACTCAGCTTTGAGAGAAGGCTCTGCTCATTTTGTAACTAACTTGGGCTGGTGGTCTAGAGGTAGAGCAGAGGTAGAGCAGTGATAGACTATTGCTTTTACAACGAAGGGGTTTGGAGTTCTAGTCCCTCACAGGGTATATTTTTTTTCCCCCTAAATTCTAACATATGTAGAGGGGACCTAAAATATATATTTTATCTCTATAATGATATATAAACACATACAGGCCTCCCTTTTATCATGTCTCATCCCCCACAATATATGCATTGTAAACAGTATTGTTGGAAGTGCTTGGTGTGACTGCAAGGATAGGAAAACTATATAGGGGAGCTTTGTGTGTGTATTGAATAAAATTATAGTGTTTTCACATATATTTTCATATCTTTACATATGTGTACAAATTTTAAAGAAAAAAAAAAAAAACTACTGATAGGGCTTGAACTCCCAACCTCTGTCTTGCAGGGCTAATCACCTAAGCACTGTACTACACAAGCAGCTCATACAGATAAAGTGTTGAATCCTTATGTTATACACTACAGGTGATGACGTCATAAGGAGGCGGGGCTTGCATCTGAGGAACAAAAACGCCCTTTTTTTCAAAGTAGCACCCTTAAGGACTGGACCTGTGAGGAGGTGAATAAACCCTCTTGGCAAAAGCCCTTAAACAGCCAGTAATTGCCCAAACATTGACCCTAAAGCTGGGAGATGTAAATAGAGGAAGCAGACCTTGGTTTCACTATCGATTTTAACAGCTCGAGGGGAGTAAACACAGAGTGTGCAGGCAGCCAATCACAGCGCGGGGGGCGTGGCCGGGCATTTCCCGTCTAGGGGGGTATCCCAACAGGGTGAATGAAATGTCAGCCAGCCAATCACATGCAGGGGGCGTGTCTAGGGTGCAAGAATCGACCAAGGGGCGTTCTGACCAGCAACAGCAGAAGTAGAAGACAGATTTACAGAGAAGCTCATATCTGCTAAACCAAGTGACAGAGGTAATGCAACCCAATTACAAAAGTTCTTATTTTTACTGTCCCCATAATCTGAGACACCTTTGTAACGATAAAACCCCTTTAATGCCGAGGCCAGATACCTTGTTCTCACCTTTTCTATCAATGGTCACCTCTTTACTATCATTAGAGCACAGGTGTCAAACTGCCGGCCCTCCAGCTGTTGGGAAACTACAACTCCCATCATGGGATTTGTATAATCTATAACACTGGGCATGATGGGAGTTGTAGTTTCCCAACAGCTGGAGGGCCGGCAGTTTGACACCCCTGCATTAGAGCTTACTCCCCAAACCAAGGACAAGTTCCTCTTCCACTGTCCCTCATTGAAACCATTTCTCAGATCCTCCAGAGTACTGTTCTGTTTGTGGTGACTTCAGTTTAACCCTTGATCCGATACTCCACAAATCCACAGGTCGTTTTTCGATCTTTCCAACTTTGTGGCGGCTTCAGCATCCATAGTTACATAGTTTGTAAGGCCGAAAAAAGACAGACGTCCATCCAGTTCAGCCTATTGTGCTATAGTTTCTACTCCAACCCCGATGACACATATAGTCGTATTGACTACATCTTAAGCCAACACCGTGCACTGCTCTGGCTTCAATCTTCCTCCATTGGAAATATTCTTTTATCAGATCACACTCCGAAATTTTGCTCCTTTCAGGTTCCCTTTATGCCCAAACAAGCGAGGTTGTGGAGATCCAACGAATCCCTGCTTTCCGATATTGTTTGTATAGCAGATCTCAAAACCGCGGTCGGTAATTTCCTATGATCGAACTAATCCCTGCTTTCCGATATTGTTTGTGTAATAGATCTCAAAAACTGTAATTGGTTATTTCCTCTCTGATCACGCCGACACCACTGCCCCAATAAATGGGAAGCTCTTAAATACATGCTCAGAGGGGTTCTTATCAAACATGGTAACTGGTTAAAAAAAGAAGAGGGCCTATTCTCTTTCGTTGATTCTTTAAAGGACTTTCGCTTTAGACCTACTCCACAGACAAGTTCTGTCTACCTCAGGGCTGCGTGAATTCAAGCTTAGAGGCCAAACACCTTCTTGAAGCTTCTTGGGGCAAATTTCTACAATCATGCCACATTTCACAAGCATGGTAATAAAAGTGGACGTCTTTTGGCTTAGGCCGCACAGGAGAGGATCTCTCACTCTTTCATCTCGTGTCAAAAAATTCCTCTGGGGATCTATCCCACACTACACCAGATATTGCAGGGGCTTTCATTCATTCTACACTCACTTATATTTTTATTTCCCCGACCCTACCCTCTCACAACCTACTCCCTCCATTTTAATTTTTATGGGTTTGAGGCTTTTAGTTTCTCTGTGGGTGGCTGGACGCTGTTCTACAGGATCTCCCAGGAGACAAGAGTCCAGGTCCTTCACAGCTAATTTTACAAGTCTTTACCATCCCATATTTCACCATTTCTATTAACAGCTTTTTAATAAACTATTACTTCTATTTCCCTCACTTTTCCCGGGCACACTCACTTTTCCCTAAACCATAAAGCCCCCCAATTATGTGGGGTTATAGGCCTATTTTGTGAGTGTGGTTTTTAAAAATTATGCTAAACATTAAAAATTTAACTTGCTTTAATCTTCCAAACCTTTACCCGCCCAGAAGGAGTTTGTTCCTGGAGGGGGCCGGGAAACCTCAAAAACATTAGACAAATTTGTTAAAATAAATTCCCTATGATTCCCTCTCTGCTGAGGGGCCCCCTTTGATAAATCTCAGGGTCTTCCCCTTCTCAAACCCCCTCACCCATCTGTCGGGCCCCTCCTTTACTTCCAAACTTCTAGCACTTTTAATATTTTCCTTCACCAAGGTTAGATCAACGCCCCTTATCTACAAGTTCCCAAAAATTAACCCCGTCGGGTTCCCTTATCACTCTTATAATATGTATTAATAATTGAACATCTCTTACACTCAATCGACATTAATCCTGATTTTGGACAAACTGCAACAGGGAACCCGGAAATTTTAAAACTCTGCTTTTTTGTGGGATCTCCAAATACCTCACCAATCCCAGGTTTCCCTTTTACTTTAATGTCAAATTGGGAAGGGGTCATGTTTTTCCATAAAATTAACTTTTCCAAATCAAAACCCCAATGTTTCTTTAAATCCCTGTAGTAGCTTCTCTTAAAATAACTTTTCCCCCCTCAACATTTTTTTTTTAGGACCGAAATATTCCAAATTTTTCCCAATTGTTTTACCTTAAAGGCTTCCCCCCAAAAATTCTCGACCCCCGTCCTTTTTTTTTGGGTTTAATTTTAAATAAAGGGGGGGTTTACGGGCCCTTACTAGGCTCCCAAGTAGAAGAAAGGTCTTTAGTTTAGTGCCCGGGTCTGGCACCTACCCGGGAGAGATTGAACAGGTCTGTAGTATAGAAAACCAGGGCGGGGAAAGCCAAATCGGGGAAGATTAAAACAGGTCGGTAGCTTTTTGCAACCATGCTGGCAGCCTATCAAGAGGGGAAAAAAAGGTCGGGAAAGCTATAGGGGGCCTGAGGAGTGATGAAGCCCATAAAAGGGGGGATATTCAGAAATGGGGTTGGGACACGTTAATGGGAAAATCCCCCCCAAATATTGAAAAGAGCTTGTTTTTAAAAGGGATTTTTAAACTTTAAAAAGCAGCGATCCCTGTAGTGAAAAACCCCTTTAATTTTCCCCCCCTACTCCCCCTCAGTTTTTTTAAAACCTTTGGCAGTCTTGGAGCCCCAAAAATTTTCTCATTTTCCCGGGAAAGGAGAAAACCCTTAAAGGGAAATGCCCTTCCCTTCCAAATCTAGTTCATCTTTGAGGGGACCATCCCCTTCCTGTTTCCCCTTTTTTTCGGCCCATAAAACCCAAACTTTTGTTTCCCCAAAAAATTATCTGGCTTTCGGGCGCCCGGGACTCATAGAAAAAAGGTTTGAGACCTAAAAAAAAGCAGTCAGTCTCCCGGATTATGAGGTTTGAAATTAAAACCTTGCTGCGGGTTGTAAAAAAGAATCATAGGATCGGGGAAAATTTAAATTTTCCCTTTGGGGCAGATTGGTCGGGGGGAAAAGAAAATTTAAATTAAAACTCCCTTTCTCCCCCCTTCATCCACATTTTTCCTTGGCTGAACCGGATGGACATATGTCTTTTTTCAGCTGTACTCACTGTGTTACTATGTACCTATAGGTTTTTGGACCTCGATCCAAATTCTGGGTCCATATTGCTCAGATTTCCTGTCCTCAGTCTTTAAATCTCTCCTCCCGGGGTCTCCTACTCCATTTTTTTCTGGGAAGTAAAAGAGTATCTTTCGGTTTTTTTCACGTATTTTATCTTTTTTCACAAAAAATTAAAGGGACTAAAAAAAATTTTGTTGACTTGGCTGTTACCCTACTCCCAATTACAGACCCCCTCTCTCCCTCGGGTGCTTCAACAACCTTTTCCCTTAGGTTTCTCCAATTTTCCACCCCCTTTTTTTAGTGATATCCAAAAAAAAAAGGGAAATTCGCGCCCTCAAATGTCACCCTTTTCCCCAAACCCTTTTTTTCCCAAACCAGGGACCGTTTTTTTACTAACAATTTTTCCCTCCCCCGGGGGGGGTTTGGGGTTTTTTGGGGGGCAGATTTTATTAGGGGCGGGGTTATTGAGGGGGTTTTGGATGTTTAGAATCACACAAAAGGGAAAAATTCCCCCCAAAAAAAAAGTTTTTTTCTTTTGTTATTTGTAGGTATAGAAAGGGGCCCCCAGAAATTTTTATAAAAAGCAGCCTGATTGTCAGCTCTGTGAGTCGGATTATTTAATGCTGATCCCAAGAGCGACATTTCGTCTGAAAGTAATATTGTTCAGCTTATCCCATATTTTAATATAAAAATTTTACAATGTAACAGCTCCGTCTTTTATAGAGATACTTTGCCCCGTTTTAAATAATAGATAAATACTTGCCCCCCCAGAAAATAAGTTTAAATAATCCCCCTCCAGGAATGATAGATAAAAAATTTCCCCCCCTCCATTAATGAAAAATTTCTTGCCCCCTCCATTAATGAAAAAATAATCCCCCCCATTTTAATTTATAAATTCATGCCCCCCCCCCATAATAAGTTTAAATAATCCCCCCCTACAGTAAAAAATAAATACATCCCCCCCCTCCAGAAATAATAAAAAAATTAATGCCCCCCCCCCATAAAAAAGATAAATACAGCCCCCTCCGTTTTTAAGATAAAAAATTTTGCCCCCTCCATAATAGAAATACATCCCCCCCCTCCACAAAATGTTTGAAAATTACATGCCCCCTCCGGGAATGATAAATCATGCCCCCCCCCAGTAATAAGAAAAAATACTCCCCCCTGTAAAGTTTGATAGAAAAATTACTTCCCCCCTTCCAGTAATAATAAAATAAATACTCCCCCCTCAGTAATGATAGAAAAAATACATCCCCCCCTCCATAAAAAAGAAAAATTTTCTTCCCCCCTCCGTAAAATAAATACATGCCCCCCCCAGTAAGATAAATAAATGCCCCCCCCAGTAAAAAGAAAAAATAAATACCCCCTCCACTAATGATAGTTAAATACTTTGGCCCCCTCCAGAAAAAAGGAAAATAACCCCCCTCCAGAATAAGTTTTAAATACATACCCCCCCCCAGTAATGGGATAAATAATGCCCCCCTCCATAATAAGAAAAAAATCCCATGCCCCCCCGTAATAAGTTAATCCTTTCCCCCTCCAGAATTTAAGTTAAATACATGCCCCCTCCATTTAATAGTTTAAATACAGGGCCCCCCTCCAAAATTAAAATAAATACATCCCCCCCTCCTAATAAGAAATAAAACATGCCCCCTCCAGTAATAGATAAAAAACAGGGCCCCCCCCAGTTTTAGATAAAAATGCCCCCCCCCCAGTAATAATAAATACATCCCCCCCGTAATAGAAAAATTTCATACCCCCTCCAGTAAAAAGGTTAAATACATCCCCCCTCCAAATTAAGTTAAATACTTGCCCCCTCCATTTAATAAGAAAATACTTGCCCCCTCCAGTAATAAAAAAAATACATCCCCCTCCTAATTTGTTTAAAAAATTGCCCCCCCCATAAATAAGAAAAAATACGGGCCCCCCCCATTTTTTTAAGAAAATAATACCCCCCCCCGGGTTTTAGAAAAATTTAAATTCCCCCCCTTCCAGAAAAGGGATTTTTTCATCCCCCCCCAAAGAAATAAGAAAATACTTCCCCCCTCCAGTAATAAGATAAATACAGGCCCCCTCCAGGAATAAGTTTAAATCATGCCCCCCCAATTTAAAAATAGTTAAAAAAATTTACCCCCCCATATTAATAGTTTAAATACATGCCCCCCCCAAAAAAATTTGATAAATACAAACCCCCTCCGGGGAAAAACGGTAGAAAAATTTACATGCCCCCCCCCCAGTAATGGTAAATAAATACAACCCCCCCCATTTATAATAGAAAAATTCAGCCCCCTCCAGAATGAAAATCCCATGGCCCCCTCCAGGAATAGATAAATACATGCCCCCTCCAGTAAAAAAGGGATAAATACCCCCCCCTTTTCCAGTAAAAAGGAAAAACATGCCCCCCCCCAAAATTAAAAAAAAAATTACTTGCCCCCCTCCTTTAATAAGATAAATAAATGCCCCCTCCAGTAATAAGAAAAATACATGCCCCTCCCGTAATATAGATAAATACTGCCCCCCCCGGGAAAATAAAATAAATACAAACCCCCCCCAAAGAAATTAAGATAAATAACCCCCCCCCGTAATAGATAAATACAGGCCCCCCCCAGTAATAAAAAATACATTGCCCCCCCCAAAATAAGTTTAAAAAAATTTTTCTCCCCCCAGTAATGTTAGAAAAAATTACATACCCCCTCCATTTAATAAGTTTAAATACATACCCCCCCCCAGTAATAAAAAATACTTACCCCCCCCACAATGATAGTTTTAAATCCCATCCCCCCTCCAGAAAATAGTTTAAATACATGCCCCCCTCCAGTAATAGTTTAAATAAAAAACCCCCCCCAAAATTTGAAAAATAAAATACCCCCCCAGAAAATAGATAAAATACATGCCCCCCCAAAGAAAATAAGTTAAAAACATCCCCCCCTCCAAAATTTGATAAATACTTGCCCCCCCCAAATAAAAAAATACAAAACCCCTCCGTAAAAAGTTAAATACATCCCCCTCCGTAATAAGAAAATAAAATACCCCCTCCAGTAATGATGAAAAATTTTACACCCCCCTCCAGTAATAATAGAAAAAATTTAATACCCCCCCAAATAATAGTTTTAAATAAAAATACCCCCCTCCAGTAATGATAGTTTAAATTTCAACCCCCCTCCGTAATGATAGAAAATATACATGCCCCCCCATAAAAAATTTGAAAATACATCCCCCCCTCCAGTAATTTTGGATAAATACATGCCCCCTCCAAGAAAATTTGAAGGAATAAAAATACAGGCCCCCTCCGAATAAGAAAAAAAAAAAAAAAAAAAAAAAAAAAAAAAAAAAAACATGCCCCCCTCCATTTAATAGATAAAACAGGGCCCCCTCCAGTAATAGAAAAATCATCCCCCTCCTAATAAGATAAATTACATCCCCCCTTCAGAAAGATAGATAAATACAGGCCCCCCTCCAGTAATAAGAAAATCCCATGCCCCCCCTCCGTAATAAAATAAATACTTTCCCCCCTTCCAGAAAAGGGGTTAATTTTATACATACCCCCCTCCAGTAAAAAGATAAATACATGTCCCCCCCGGTTTAATGATAGATAAATACATGCCCCCCCCCCAGTAATAGATAAAAACTTTCCCCCCCTCCAGAAAATAGTATATACATCCCCCTCCATTTAATAAGAAAAATTTAACAGGGCCCCCCTCCAGAAAAGGGATAGTAAATAATGCCCCCCTCCAGTAAAAAATTTAATCATGCCCCCTCCGTAAAAAAGGATAAATACATGCCCCCCCTCCAGAAAAGATAGAAAAATAAAATGCCCCCCCCTTAATAAGTAAATACAGGCCCTCCAGAAATAAAATAAATAAATGCCCCCTCCCGTAATAAGAAAAATACGGGCCCCCCCCAGAAATAAGATAAATAAAATGCCCCCCAGTAATGAAAATTAAAATACTTTCCCCCCTCCATTATATAAATAAACCCCAGGATCCCCCCCCAGTAAAAAAGAAAAATACTTTGCCCCCCCCCAGAAAATAAAATAAATTCATGCCCCCCCCAAAGTAATAGATAAATACTGCCCCCTCCAGTAATAAGATAAATACATACCCCCTCAGAAATTTAAGATAAATACATGCCCCCCTCCAGTAATAAGAAAAATTTTCCACCCCCCCCTCCAGTAATAAGAAAAATACATGCCCCCCCCCATTTAATAAAAATAAATATTTGGCCCCCCTCCAGTAAATAAGAAAAATTACACCCCCTCCAGTAATAATTTTTTACATGCCCCCTCCAGTAATAAGTTTAAATTTCCCATGCCCCCCTCCATTTATTGAAAAATACATGCCCCCCCGCCAGTAATAGATAAATACATGCCCCCCCCAGTTTAGTTTAAATAAAAGGGCCCCCTCCATAATGTAGATAAATACACCCCCCCCTCCAGTAAAAGATAAATACATGTCCCCCTCCAGTAAAGATAAATACAAACCCCCGGGAATAAATAGTAAATAATCCCCCCTCCAGAAAGGGATGGGTTTAAAAAACATACCCCCTCCAGAAGGAAAAGTAAAACATCCCCCCTCCAGAAATTTAATAAAGACTTTCCCCCTCCGGGAATAGATAAATACATACCCCTCCAGTAATAAGATAAATACATACCCCCCCCCCCCAGTAATAAAAAAAATACTTTACCCCCTCCGAAATTAAATAGTTTTAAATACATCCCCCCCCAGTAACAGAAAAATACATGCCCCCCCCCCAGAAAATTGATAAATACATACCCCCCCCAAATTATAGAAAAATACAGCCCCCCCCCTCCAGAAATGATAGAAAAATTTTACTTCCCCCCTTCCATAATGAAGATAAATACAGGCCCCCACCCATTTAATAAATAGAAAATTACTTACCCCTCCAGTAATAAGATATATCCCATGCCCCCTCCAAAAAAAATAAATAAATACCCCCCCCCCTCCGGGTAAAAAGGGAAAAAAAACATGCCCCCCTCCAGTGGTAGATAAAACAGGGCCCCCCCCGAAATTAAAGGATAAATAATACCCCCTCCAGAAAATAGAAAAATTTCATACCCCCTCCAGAAATTAAGAAAAATAAAATGCCCCCCCCTTAGTAATAAATAGTTTTAAATTTCCCATCCCCCCCTCCAGTAATAGTTTAAATACTTGCCCCCTCCAGAAAATTAGAAAAATTTACAACCCCCCCCATTTTTTTAAGAAAAATACCCCCCCCCCTTCCAGAAATAGAAAAAATACTACCTGTCACGGGTGGTCCGCACCCCAGGGGTTGGGGCCCCGGGCGCCCCCGGGGTCTGCCCCGTGCCCCCCGGCCCCCGGGGGGACGAGTAGCGCCGCGGCCCGCAGGTGGGGCCGGGGCTTTGGCTGGGCCCCCCCGGGGGCGACCACTTACCCCCCCGCCTTCTGTGCCCTTTCACGGCTCTCTGCCGGCTCCGTGCGGGCCGGGGCCCCCCAAGCGCGGCGCGGGGGTCCCTTCTCTAAAATTTTAAAAGGGGCCAGTGCGAAAGAAATTTGGGGTTGTTGCGGGGGGGCCGCTGACCCTATATAAGGTTTTCCGGCCCCGGCCCCTTCCTTCCCGGGATCTATAGTGCCTTACGCCTCTGGGAAAAAGCATTTCCTTTTATCTTTTTCCTGTTTTAACCGTGTCCCCAAAACCATTTCGCACCCTTTCCCTTGACCACAACCCTTTGCCGCCTGCCCTGACCCTCTGCCGGGTCCCCGCCCTTCCCGCCAAACGTCTTACTATTTGGTACCCCGCACTGCCTTGGTTTGCCGCCGCAAGCTAGTCACGCCG